>CM031081.1:29372362-29390764 GCA_018257905.1 Gillenia trifoliata | reverse complement strand
GTATGGGAGAACATTAAAAAAATAAACAGAAAAGAAGATACCTGATGCTGGATGTTGATGGAGCCACCAAACAGCAAAATAGAGTTGGAAGAAATGACTGTAGTATCTCGGAGAAACACTTTGTTGGTTTCGATCTGTGAAAATGATATATTAAACTCTCATCTTTAAGTCTAATGATTTATTAAGCTCTCATCTTAATAGAGAAATTAGAAAGTTATGCTGCAAAGATTATTATTTTCCTTTCTGCAATTTGTAATTATTAGTGAGAGGCAAGAGTATGCAGTATTGAATTGTGTATTATGTGTTGAACCAGCACGTGTAAATGCAGTGTGCAATGTCTTTCTTATATCATTTTGTGTGTGCAGTATGTGTGTGCTTAGATTAATCTAACCAATACACAAATTAACTTGGCCATTTTTTAGCTGAAATCGTTATAATAGCATTACCTTTTGTGCTTAAGGCAACAAGTGTACAGATGACCATATGTTTTTTTTAAATACTATGGCCAAGTCTTCTATTACTTTGTTTTCTTTGAGTAAGTTACTAAGGTGCACCTTTGAGTGATATTTTAGGGAGTTCTTCCGTGGATTTTACCAGTGGATTGCTATCGTAATTGAGAAGCCATAAGGCACCTTTGTGTGATGTTTGTAATTGAGAAGCCATAAGGCACCTTAGATATGGATCGAAGACAACTTTTGTTGATTTTACTTTTGGAGCTGTGGCATATAGAGACCATATGTGCTTGCACATTACTTGTCATTATGATGCTGAAAAATAAGAGAATGAAACAAAGACTTATAGAAAGACATTCCCTCATTAACCATTCCTTTATTAGACATGATAACCTCTTGCGTTATCTAAACAGTTTATTGGGGAATAATGTGGAGTGTGTGAGTGAACTAAGAATGGATATAAGGACATTTGGAGTTTTGTGTGATATGCTTCACACAAATGGGAGGTTAAAGAATGATGGTGTGGTGACTGTGGAGGAGCAAGTGTGTATGTTTTTACATATACTTGCACATCATGTTAAGAACCGTACTATTAGGTCTAGATTTATTTGTTCAGGAGAGACTATTAGTAGGTACTTCAACTCCGTGTTGCAAGGAGTTTTAAGATTACAAGGTACCTTATTGATTACCCCACAACCTGTTGGTGATAATTGCACAGATCATAGATGGAAAAGTTTCAAGGTATGTTAGTTATGTTTTTTCTCTAATTTTCTACGATTTGTGCAGTTTATAAAATTAATGAAATATTACATTTTTTCTGATAGAATTGTTTGGGAGCACTAGATGGTACATACATTAAAGTGCGGGTAGCTGAAACGGACAAACCTAGATACAGATCTAGGAAGGGTGAAATTGCTACAAATGTATTGGTTGTTTGCTCACGTGACATGCAATTTATATTTGTCTTGCCCGGTTGGGAGGGATCAGCATTCGACTCTAGGGTCCTTCGTGATGCCATATCTAGGCCTAATGGGTTTAAAGTTCCCACTGGTACAGTTATTCAATTAGTGTTTTTTTTGTGTCGCTTGTGATTTTATGTGTATATGCACACTAATAGGAATCTATATTTTTGGTAATTAGGTTATTATTACCTTGTGGATGGTGGGTACACGAATGGTGAAGGCTTTCTTGCACCTTATAGAGGAATAAGGTATCACCTTTCGGAGTGGGAAGGAAATACACCAGTAAACCATCTAGAATATTTTAATATGAAGCATTCAAAACCAAGAAACATAATAGAGCGTTGCTTTGGGCTGCTGAAAGCTAGGTGGGGAATATTAAGAAGTTTGTCCTACTATCCAATAAAGACACAATGTCGGATTATCACGGCTTGTTATCTTTTACATAATCTGATTAGGAAGGAGATGTCTAGGGATCCAATGGAGAATCAACGAATAGAAATTGAAGAGGATGATGATAGTGATGATGACAATGATGATGATATGATTGGTAATGTCGGAGCATCTGAACAATGGACTGTATGGAGGAATAATATGGCATTGCAAATGTATAATGAGTTGAGAGGAAATGAGAATAACTAGTCAAGTCCTGTTATTTGTATTTGAGTATTGGATGCTAATTTGTATTTGAGTACGCTAGATGTTATTTTTGTTTAAGTACGATGGATGTCATTTATATTTGCGAAGGATGTTATTTGTGTTTAAGTACGATGAATGTCATTTATATAATTACAAAGATCATTTGTACTTTAGCTATTTTTGGTGTAGTTTTTATTTCTTACAGACTTTGATGTTTTAAAGATGGCTGGTCGTGATACCAATCAAAACACTAAAAAAGTGAAGTCCAAATCTAGAAGGACATGGTCCAAATTTGAAGAAGATGCATTGTTGACTGTGCTTGAAGACTTTGTGGCTAAAGGGCATCGTTGTGAGACAGGTAGCTTTAAATCTAGTACTCTGATCCAAATTGAAAAGACTTTAGCTGTTGTATGTCCTGAATCTGAGCTAAAGGCGATTCCTCACATTGAATCAAAATTGAAGAAATGGAAAAAGGATTATAGTATAGTGTATGACATGATCAACATAAGTGGATTTGCATGGAATGATGTGAAAAAATGTGTTGAAGTTGACAGTAAGATGCTTGGCAGAATTATGTCCAGGTACACAAAACAATTCCCATTGTTGATTATTGACATAGAACCTTTATTTTGTTGTGTTTTCTTTTTTAAACTTGTCACAAATTAGCTAATACATGCCATGTTTCCTTATTTTACCATAGACCCACAAGGAAGTAGCTGAGTGGAGAAGCAAACAATTCCCACTTTTTGACAGACTTTGTAATATTTTTGGAAAAGGAGTTGAACTCCCCTCTGACATGGTAAAAGAACATGATGATAATGAAGTTGATCCTGCTAGTATTGGTGTAGGCAATGCATCTCCTTTGTCAATAAACAAAGAATCCAGTCAATCAGTGAGCAGCAAGAGGAAACGAGTTGCACCTAGTGATGAAGACAAGATTGTGAGTTCTTTGGAGAAACTGATTGAATTATCTGGAAAAAGAATGCAGATGGTCACTGAGGCTATAGTAAAAGGTAATGAAAATCGATCTGATATTGCCAAAGAACTGAAGGAAATGGGGTTTTTGCCTCTGCAACAAATTGCAGCACTGAAAATCATATTGGAAAAGCCACAAAATATTTCCATCTTTATGTCTTTGGATGCTGACACCAAGAAAGTGTATGTTGAACAGTTGCTTATTGATAGTGCTTGAGGACATGGCATATGTTTGGATGAAATTGATGCATCACTTTTTTTGGAAGCACCACAAATGTTATATCATATATGCTAGCATGAAAGCCACATGTTGTTTACTTGTGGTGCTGCATAAGTCTTAATCTTTCATTGTGGATGCTTTATTAATATGTATTTTTTGTAAACTAGTGATACTAATCAGTCTTATTACTTTGTGACCTTCTTGGTGGTAGAGAATGGACTTAAACATGTAACTAAGTCATTGTGATGACTATTACATATATATAAAACTTATGACTTTTGCATCCATAGTAGCATTTCAATTTCTTTCCATCTTGCATTTCTTCTGAAATCAAGATCCACAACATAAAATTTACAAAACAACAAATATGGGCATGGAGTTTATTAAATTGTTGGTTATGGCTCATAAGTAATTCTAATTTACTCCACTGTTATTTTTAATAAAAATTATGAAAATTTTAAATTAAATGCTCTAATAATTACAATGTTGAATAAAATTTAGTGATGTAATAATAATTACACTTTATAATATAAATAATAAAATAATTATTTTTTAGTCCGATGCAGCACCAAACATAAGTCAGTACTTAGTCCGGCTTAAGCCAGTCCAAGGCAGTCCAGTCCAGTCTAGTCCGACGTGCCAAACGAGCCCGAAGTGTGTACAGTTTGCCAATATCTTTTTATTGCATTATTTCTTTTTATTGCATGTCTGCCAATGTCTTCTATAATCTCGATACGCTTTGTTCTCTGCTTCTTCATCCCACTGAATTCTATAACCTCCGATGCTGGTGCTGTGAAGAAATTCTTCAGTATGAATAATTTTGTATTTCTTGAGTTTCAATGTACACAAGTATGCTCTACATATAGAAAAGAAAGAAACAACCCAATTACCATAATGACTTCTAGTGATCGGGTAAACCTACGCTTTAATCTAATCCTTAAATCAAGGAGATTACACTAATAACAATACACTCCACTAATCAGTCATCTTCCTTAATCAAGGGAAGATGACTGGTACAGACTGCAGAACACACATGTACAAAAAATCAGCGTAGCAGAGAACAAGTAGTGGTTCAGTGGTCGGAGGGGCCAACCCGATGAGGATTATACAGCCAACCCGATGAGAGCACAACCAACCTGATGAATAAACAACAACCCGATAAAGCATTCAAATCATCCCGATGTACAGGCAGATCATCCCGCTGTACCATGCAACTGTTTATTTATGTATTTCAACACCCCCCTCAAGCTGTATCTAGTAAGTTAGTAGATCCAAGCTTGCTTAAAAGACGATGTAGATGAACAGATGACAGTGGTTTGGTGAAAAGATCTGCAAGTTGATCATGGCTTCTCGTAAAAACGGTGCTGATAACTTGAGATTGAACTTGATTTCGAATGAAATGGCAATCCACCTCAATGTGCTTAGTTCTGTCGTGGAACACCGGATTAGCAGCAATGTGAATAGCTGCCTGATTGTCGCACATAAGAGACATGGGTGCAGAAATAGGAAAGCCTAGGTCAGAAAGCAAACCTTTAAGCCATATTAATTCGCACGCCGTGACCGCCATTGCTCGATATTCAACCTCTGCACTTGAGCAAGCAACAACTTGTTGTTTTTTGCTCTTCCAGGTGACGAGATTTCCACCAACAAATGTGCAGTAGCCAGTTGTGGATTTTCTATCGACTTCATTCCCTGTCCAATCTGCATCTGTATAGCTAGAAATATCAGTAGACTGATTGTTCTTCATGAGAATTCCTCGACCGATGGAACCTTTGAGATAACGCAGAATTCTTTTGACAATGTGCATATGGTGCACAGTAGGTGCATGCATGAATTGACTGACCATGCTAACTGCATAGGTAATATCTGGTCGAGTGATTGTGAGGTAAATGAGTCGTCCCACCAGTCTTTGATAGTGCTTTACATCCGGTATGGCCTCTGCATCAACGTTGAGCTTTAGTTTGCAATTAATAGGTGTGGTGGTAGGCTTGCAATCAAGCATTTTTTTCTTCCTTGAGGAGATCCATCACATACTTTCGTTGATGGATAAACAGTCATTTGGAGGATGTTGCCATCTCTTTTCCCAGAAAGTACTTCAACTTCCCCAAATCCTTGATGGCAAAGGTTTGCTATAGTGTTTGCTTCAGGTCTGCAATTTCTGCAGCACTATCTCCAGTGATGATCAAATCATCAACATATATAAGAACCACAAGTTTCCCCTTCGCATTTGTGCGGACAAACAGGGAAGAATCAGCATTACTGTGAGTGAAACCGATCTTGGTCAGCACAGAACTGAGTTTGGCATACCAAGCTCGAGGTGATTACTTCAACCCATATATTGCCTTGTGCAGTTTACACACTAGGTTATCCTTTAGAGGACCATAACCTGGAGGAAGTTGCATGTAGACTTCTTCTTGAAGTTCTCCATGAAGGAATGCATTTCTTACATCCATTTGGTAGACAGACCATCCACTATTTATCGCCACAGAGAGAAGAGCCATCACGCTGTTCATCTTGGCAACAGGAGCAAATGTTTCTTCATAGTTAAAATTGATACCAGGAGGAATAACCTATAACAAACGCAAACTCTTGTCTGTATGACTAGTCGAAATAACTAGTCAACTAGATGCAAGATAGTTACTGACAGTAAACCCAGATATAAGAATCAAACTTAATTGACTAGAACATACAACTAGTCAAATACAACACAGATTCAGTTTAACACAATAAACATGCACTTAACATATTTCGCAAATCAAATAACACATGTCAATTTGGTGCCCGGAAAAACCCCTAACTGGGTTAAAAAACCGGGGGACTCCAAGGAGTCCTATCCACTAGTGATGAATAAGGTTCATACAAAGTCACACACAACAAGCTCAATTCCTAGACATATTCAGAGAGCAGCTTGTACCTTTGTGCAACCTTATTTAGCACCAAATGGAAATCTCTTCGGTCTTCACAAGAAGACAGCTTGTACCTACGAGCTCGTCTTCTTGTGGCACCGACTCCAAGCATGAACCATGCAAATGAAATGAAGATATAAAGATGAAATGCAGCTGTGGATTCAAAAGAAAAACAGTCAGTTTCTCCCGCTCAAAAGGTTGAAGGAAGAAACTAACGAGAATCCAAGACTAAGGTCTATATGAGGATTTGGAAAAACAAAGTTTTAAACCATGAACAATGCAAACATATTTTTCAAAAGATTTGTGTGGGTTGACACAAGATTTTGATGCACAAAATATAAGTTTGCAGCTGGGTTTTCGAAGAACACAGAGAGGAGGCTCTATGAGCTTAAGACACTCTCTTCAAAAATCTGATTTCTCTAACCAGTCAGAAAATGAAACCCTAAACTTCCTTAAAAATGGAAAGACATCCACAGGACACTTGTCACTTGTAAAATCAATCTGAAAGGATCAATGGTGAAAACTCCGTCTCGGGATAGTGAACAGTGTCAGAGAGCCCATGTGGGTTTTCTTAAATTGTGTGCCAGTTTTCTGGGTGAAGCAGATACTCTTATTGATTAGACGATATAACTAGTCAGAAAGGCATAATAAGCATGACGTGAAATGTATATGCATGTACCAACCTTTCTTGAGATCATACTTGGTTCTTCAAAGGTTCAGACTTCAACAGTACCATCCTAAGTCTAATCTAATTGAAATTCAACTAAGAGCTTGTGTGAATGAATATTACAAATTTGACAAGAAAAGCCAAAAACACTTAAAACTAGACTTCACAATAGTCGACCCCAAAAGTCTGAGTGAAGCCACGGGCCACAAGTTGAGCTCTGTACCTTTCTACAAAACCATCAACTTTGAACTTGATATTGTAAATCCATCGGCTTCCAACAGCTCTTCTCTCATTGCTTGTTTCCATTGGGGAAGAAGAGCTGCTTTTTGATAGGTCGCTGGTTCACAATGCTCATCTAAGCCACTTACCAAGGCAACATGAGAGGATGACATTGCACTAAAATTGCATGTGACTGGATACCGCGAAGCATAAGTCACATAATCTTGTAATTTTGCTGGATGCTTTCTTGCACGGGAAGGGTTTCTTCTGATCACTTGAGCATCTGGATTGGAATTTGCTCCACATTTTCTGCAATGTCGTCGGATTGTTCTGAAGTGATTGATTCATCTTGGGGTTCTCTCAATTCCTGCAGATGAGTCGTAGAATCTTCTTGCACCACTGGATCAGTAAAGGTTTGAGGCAGTGGCAACAAATTGAATACTTCCTCCCCCTGAGTTGTAGCCTGCTCAAAATAAGGACTGTGTTCTTCAAATTCAACATCCTTAGACACCATGCATTTCTTGGTGACTGGATCAAAGCATTTGTATCCCTTTTGAGTGGAGGAATACCCAATGAATATGCATTTAGTTGCTATGGCATCCAGCTTATCCCGATTTTTGGCTTGAACGTGTACGTAGCAAACACAGCCAAACACCTTGAGGTGTGTCAAGTCAATTTTCCGGCCTTTTAGTACTTCATAGGGAGATTTAAACCCTAACACTGAACTTGGCAGTCTGTTGATGAGGTGTGTTGCCGTAAGGAGAGCAGATGACCAGAACCTCTTAGGAATATTCATATGTATCATGAGGGATCAAGTGTTCTTCAAAAGATCCCGGTTCTTTCTTTTTGCAACACCATTATGTTGAAGAGTACCTACACAACTTGATTGATGGATGATGCCATGTTCACTTAGATATTGAAACATATTGTTTGACATGAATTCAGGGCCATTATCCGATTGAAAATTTTTTATGTTTGATTGAAATTGGTTTTTTATGTGAACATGAAAATCCTTGAAAATATTGAAAACTTCATTTTTCGACTTTATCAGATAAACAAAACTAATTATAGGAAAGTCATCAACAAATAAGACAAAATATCTAAAGCCTTCCATTGATACAATAGTATGACCCCACACATCGCTGTGTATAAGTTCAAAAGGTTTACATGTCGAAGTTTGGGATTTGCCAAATGGCAACCTGGTGGATTTCGACAATTTACACGTTTCGCAGTCAGTGAGTGGTTTACAAACATTTGGAAAAAATTTTGACAGTACAAACTCATAAGGGTGAGCTAGTCTCCTATGCCATAACTGGTTTTCATCTATGGACTTTGACTTGGCTTGCAAGGCTTTATTTTTTGTGTTGTTTCTGCACAGATAATAAAGTCCATTTATGAAGACCCCTTCACCAATCGTTTTCTTGGTGAGAACATCCTGAAACATTACATTATTGGATGAAAAAATTGTACGACAGTTTAAATTTTTTGTGATTTTCCCAACATACAACAATTGGAAAGGAAAAGGATGTACATATAAGGCACTGGAAGATGTTTTGCTTGAAAAAAGGTTGATTTCTCCAGTGCCTAAAACCAGAACAGTTTTACCATTTGCAACAGACACATGTGATGGTTTTGAAAACGGTTTAAAATCCTTTAAATTTTTTATATTCTTTGTCATATGATCAGTGGCACCAGAATCAATTATCCAACAATCTTTTTCAATACTAGTTAATAATGCAGTAGAGAAAGCTTGTAGAATACCTGGTGCCTCTTTACTCGGTACCCTCTGATTCCCAGAAAGGAAACCCGGAAATTTTCCCAACATAGTTGAATGTTGGTCTCCTTCACCATTAGCTGACCCAGAAGCACCTCCACGTCCCTTCTCCTGTAAGTAGTTCGCAAACTCGTTGATGAGAGTAAGCGGATTGGTCATGAACTCAACTGATCCATGGGATGTGGAGGAAGAAAGTTGAACCGCAGCAACTTGAGCCTTGAAGTGACTTAGCTGAGAGGACCGCAGTATGATTTTTCCTTCTTTGGTGAACTTGGGTTTAAGTTCTGGATGGAGTTGCCAACACTTATTTTCAGTATGCCCAACAACATTGCAGTATTTACACTTTAGGTGTGGGAATCTGCCCTTGTACACCTTTGCTTCAGTATGCTTGGCATGAGACACGTACGCACAAGACTCCGTCATCCTCGGGCTTTGCTCAATGCTCATTACCTTCCTTCGTGCTTCTTCTCTCTGAACTATAGCACAGACATTGTTGAAGGAAGGTAATTCTTGGCTCATCAGAATGTGGCTTCTCAAGTCCTCGTAGTCTGGGCTTAAACTTCCCAGCAATTGGTAGATTCTGTCTTCCTCTGCTCTTTTGAGTAGCACTGTAGGATCAGTAGTATGTGGAAGACACACATCTAGCTCATTCCACAGGGTTTTGAGCTTCCCGAGATGTTGAACAAAGGATTTACCTTCTTGCTGAAGGCTGGCAGTGTCTTTCTTTAGCTGGAACACTTGTGCATAATTGTTTTGGTTTTTGTACATTTCTTTCAAGCTTTTCCATAATTCTTGAGAGGAATTAGAATAGCTGAAAATCTCAGCTATATGCTTCTCCATGGTGTTAAGTAGGAGAGACATAACCAGTTAATCTTTGTACAGCCATCCACTGTACAAAGGCGAGGAGACGTCTGGAACTTCCATGCCTCCATTTACGAAACCGAGCTTTCCCTTACCTCCAAGGGCCAATGAAACAGCTCGGGACCATGGTAAATAATTAAACTCGTTCAAAAGAATTGAACACAGTCGTTGGTTGGTGTTTACCTCAAATTCTGAGGTATCTGAGTAGGTAACATTTGAGGGGGGCATTTGAGTTTTCCCTTCTCAAATTTACAGATCATTCCTTAGCCATTTTTTGAAGAAATGATTTTATAGCAGAAAAATTAGAGTCAGGTTAAGATTGAACCTGCTCTGATACCATGAAGAAATTCTTCAGTATGAATAATTTTGTATTTCCTGATTTTCAATGTACACAAGTATGCTCTACATATAGAAAAGAAAGAAACAACCCAATTACCAGAATGACTTCTAGTGACCGGGTAAACCTACGCTTTAATCTAATCCTTAAATCAAAGAGATTACACTAATAACAATACACTCCACTAATCAGTCATCTTCCTTTAATCAAGGAAAGATGACTGGTATAGACTGCAGAACACACATGTACAAAAAAACAGTGTAGCAGAGAACAAGCAGTGGTTCAGTGGTTCAGTGGTCAGAGCGGCCAACCCGACGAGGGTTATACAGCCAATCCGATGAGAGCACAACCAACCAATGAATAAACAGCAACCCGATCCAGCATTCAAATCATCCCAACGTACATGCAGATCATCCCGATGTACCATGCAGCTGTTTATTTATATATTTCAACATGCTGCTGTTACTCTTCCTCCTCTTCCTCCTCGATTCCTTCAGATTTCTTGCTCTCTCTATCTCTCTCTCTCTCTCTCGTTTGTCGACATCCCATCTCTGTCCTCAGATCGCTGCCCTCACGAGTCCGATCTCTTCCGTTACAGCCTTCGATCTCAATGCCCCACCTCGATCTCCCCCCACCCACCCATCAAGGTACGTTTTACCCTTCCAATTTCTTACGTATTTGATTAATCATCCATTAATTTGTTAATTTACTGATTGTTTTGTTGTTGACTGTGTTGATTATTGAAAATCTCTTATTTTTATGGGTTGGTGATGTCTGAATTCAATTTTTTTTGAATCATGTGTTTGATTGTTAGTCAAAATTGGTGATTCTAGATGTTGGGTATTTGGCTTTTCGAGGTTTTACTTGCAAAGGGGTAGTTGGTATGCCACGCATTTTTCTTTGTTAGAATGATAAAATACGATTACGGATAACTTTGCATGTCATGCATTTTGTCTTTGTTAGAATGATGTATTTGTGATCAATGAGTTAAAGAAGGACATTAAGATAAAAATTTGAGATAGCTTTGTTACTGAAATGTAATAAAATTTGGCATGGTAGTGACAGTGAGTAAATATCATATTTATGAATTCGGAATGTGGGATGTGTTGGGTTTCTTACGTTTTTTCTGTTTATTGTTGATCCAGTTAACCTTTGTTTATGTGATTCTTTATGGTTTCAATAACTTCAATGCTAATTAGGGCTTTTTTTTCTGGGGTTTTCTTTTGTGTTTTAACTTTTGATTTCACTGATTTTCATGTATTTCTTAAAGGTGGTGATGCACTCATACAGAAAAAGCGAGTTGAGTTCTTCAGGACATTGGCAATCGGACCATCACTAGAGAGACCTAGTGAACGCATATTGATCTTATTATTATGCAGTCAAAGTGCAACTATAGTATCTATGTATTAATGTTGGCGATTGATTTTTTATAAATTGAACGCATTCTGACAAGTAACTTCTGAATGAAATATTCACTGAAAATGGTTATGATGAATTTGCTTATGTTTAGAGCATCAGTTAGTTTATATACCACATTGGAAATGAATTCTATTCCATTCACCAATTGTAATTGAAGGGATGTACTTTTGAGCTTTCCTATTCTGAATTGGTTCTGTATAGCCTTCTGTAATGAACGAGAAGTTGTACCTCCCTCAACCTTCATTTGAGCTTTAGTTGTAACCGTTTTATTTCTTTGAACGATTCTACTAAAGTGGGCATGTATCAGATTCTTACATATTTCATTATCTCTATGTTGTGATCAAACAAGATGGTATTGTTTTTACCAAATATATTAATGATGTCTGCTAAATTGACAGGGCAATGACACATCAGATTGTCTCGACAGTGGTAGAAAGTTTCTAGTTTTTTGACTTATGACTAAAAGAAAAATCTTCAACGATTTTCAAGATGGTAGTGCTTATACCAAATAATTATCTATGTTGTGATCTTTTATTGTTATTGGTTTACTTTCTGTTTTTTTCTTTTCGTCTTAGATCTGAATTTTGAAACCCCAGGTGCAAAGTTTCTGTTCTTTCTATCAGTATTGTTGTTTAACTGTTGTATTTTGTTGATTTTTTTTGTTTTTGTTTTTCAGTGCTATTTTTTTATAAGATTTTGTCGATCTGCACTCCAACTTCTGGACCAAATAATTTTCTAGTTGTTTTTTATTTCATGTTGTTTGCTTTCATTTTGTGTTTTAATTGTCGATTTGCACTCCACTACTTTTGCTTTTATTTTCGTTTTCTCAACCAAAAAAGGACAACCCTTCCTATCCGTCTTTCTTTATCACAGGAGAACCATCGCCACCGCCAGGCGCCGCAGCTGTGTCAAAAGCTGGGCGTCCAACGACGCTGTTTTCCAAAACCACCAGAGACGCGAAGGTCGACCCTTTAGCCTTTCATACCTCAAATTGTTTGTCAATTCATGTTTTTGTTGCGTTCTCTGTTTCACATATTTCATTTCAATTTCTTTGCCTAGTTTTTGGTTCTAATTAGGGTTCGATTGATTTAACATTTGCAGTAAAAAAATTACGCTCTTTGCTTCGATTAGGATATGTGGGAGGATTCGATTTGGAGGTAATTTTTCTTATCTGTTTTTCTTATGGTATGCCTTTTCTTTGGGTTTTGTGGTTTGTTTTGCTTACGTTTTTATCTGTCCCAAGTTGTCTACCCAAATTTCAAATTTTGTCAGCAAATGGGGGTTATTATATATTTCCGCATTTCGCTATCTGGGTTCATTTTGGTTTGAGAGAACACAGCCATCTCTGTGTCCACCATAATCTCTCACAAAAGTGCTCTTTCCATATTCCTGCTTTTTTCTGAGGCTTAGTGTTCATATTCATTGAAATAATATGAAATTAGTGTGCTTATAATCTTTTGTTTGGTGTATAATCTGCTGGGTTGCCTTTAATTTTGATCACAGAATTTGATAATCTGTGCTTATTGATGTGTTTAAGTTGCTAAGTTGGAGATTGATTGGAATTTGGATTGGATGGTTGGAAATAAAAATACCTTTCTGAAAAGTTAATGTTAGTTTGTTAGTGAATCTTAACTCTGTCTTTAATGGTTGATATGTAATTAATTAAAATTTGATTCAAGTTTTTTTTTTTTCAATTTTAATCGGTTTTTGTAGACTGCTACAGAGTACGAGCGACGGAGAGAGAACTTTTTCAATGAGCTGGAAGTTATTTTTGCAGATGTGGTATGCATTTACCTCTCTCAATCACATTGTTTTGAGCTACATTGCAAGTTGTTTTGATATCAGACCTACTTTCGTAATTCGTAGTTATTTTATATTCATATTGATGATCAACAATGACTGTGTTGTTATTTTTGATTCTTTGAGCTGCTTTGAACATTGTTTTGATATGGGACTTATGTTCTTGATTTATTGTTGTTTTATATGTACATCAATGATCAACGACGGTCATCTTATTTTGATTGAATTATGTTGGTTGTAGAGAGAATCAGCATTGGCACATTCTAATTTATGCATATGGATTTTGGAATTCGTTTTATAGTGCTTGCATATGGAGTATTTTAGGTAGAGTTGGCTGCTTGCATTTATTATTTGTCTCCAGTAGACTTGTTTAAGTTCATAGCCTTCTATTCAAGCCACGCCAGGCTGCGACCACCTCGAATTGATCCCATCTATTGTGAATTCTGAATTTGGTCTCCTTTATTTGTCCTCCTTCTAGATTGCTTTGTTTTTTTTTTTTTAATGTTGCAATTTTTATTTGTGGAAATTATTCATATTTTGGTAAATATAAAAACAGAAAACACTTTAATCAATTAAGGAACACAATTTTGATTTTGTTTTTTTGATTGGCAGGAATGCAAATTGAATCCATATGAATCTCAGAAGAAGATCAAAGTTCATGTGCGCCGGCAAACTGTTAGTTGATATGATTATTATATTAGTATCCGGAAAGGTAAAATATCTTCAACCCATTTATCATATCATAACAAACTTTTATAAAAATACCATGATATAGAATATAACTTATTTTTAGTAACTTCTCTATAATCTTAATAATTTTATAGATTTAGTAAATTATATAAATCCATTGTATAATTGCCTAAAGAAGTTCCTTTCATTGACACACCCCACCCTCAATACCCACGTGGATACCGAGTGCGAGCGTGCTGGCCGACACTCGTAAGTGACGAAGCCATTAAATGCATGACAACACTTGTGAAAACGAAATTAAATTATATTAAAGTTGCAAAATCCAATGTCAATATGCATACGGTTCAGAGCGTACTAAATTTGAAACAGCGGAATCAAATAATAAACTGAGTTCCTAGAATCTCTATCCATAACAGGGATGGATATTATTATAGAAACTGGAAGAAAGAAGAATCCCTACATGGTTGGGATGAAAGATCAGAGCTGCCACGTAGAAGTCTCGACCTCGCCAGATGCTATCTCACTATGTCCTGAAGGGGGCGCAAAAAAAAAAGTGTGAGTGGACAAAAATCAAAGTTTTCGCAAAACCTTTCTCTTTTCAACATATTAACCCCCTATTTGGAAATCCAGTATAATCGTAAAAACATACTCTCATAGTATAGTTTCAAAAGGTACTTTATGAGTATACTGAAACATATCAAAAGGTATAATATCCATAAATCACAATTTCATAATTCCAATAATATATAATAATCGAAAAACCAACACAGGGTATATGCGCGATCACCCATGTACGGGTTGAGGAACAGCCTCTCAATCACCGTACAAGCACTTTACGTTATCCACTAATTGTACTCCTAGTACCACACACATGTAAGCACTTGCGCCGTAGCGCGTCACACCCGAGTCCTTACGTAGTGGGGCCTTTTCCCCATAAACAACAATAAACGTAAGACAAGCTTGCACTAAGGTATTTACCGGACAATACCCCTGGAGTACAGTGCGTGTGACCCAAACATGTGAGACTTGTCCTATGGCCATGAGAACGGTACTACAACGTAGTGAAAGCATACCAAGTGTGTTTGAAAACATACATACATACTCATGTGTATAGATATAGGTGCCAAAATCCCATTCATAATTCCCAAATATCAAGTATTGTATGAATAAATATTTCCCTCAAAACCATATAATAAAACATCATTTAATATTTATTCAAAAGCAACATCAAAGTATAACCCATTTCATAACATATTACCATACTTGATAAATAATCCCAAATCACCAAATCAAACCATTTTCCAATATATATACCATAAATTAAACAATTATGGTTGCACAAATAATAAACAATAAGTATATATATTTATAAATAAATATATATAAGTAGACATGCTTTAAAAGCCACTTTAAAACCATATAAAATCAAAATCATAAGCATTTTAAATCATAGAAACCATTTAATAAAATAAATGTCCACTCACAGGTTTTCGGGAGTGAAATCTCCCCCGGTGTTGCCCTCCTCGGTGTGCGGGGTCGAAGAATTACCTATTTAATATTAGGGAACAAATTAGAACTTCCCTAAAATAAATTAAAAATAGGCCCTAAAAAGAATCCCCCAAAAATATTAATATTTAGCGAAAACGGGCTCGAAAAATGATTTCCGGGCCCCGAAAACCCTACCGCCGCCGTCCACCGCCGCCGGCGCCGCCTTGCGCCACCGCACGCGCCGGGAAACGGTTGGACGCGCCGCCACGCGCCGACACGTGCTGGCACGTGTCGCCACGCACCGGCACGCGCTGACACGTGTCGCCACGCGCTGGCGCGTGTCTCCACCCGCTGGCACGTGTCACCCACGCGCGGCACGTGTCACCCACGCGCCCCAAGCGCCTGCACGCGCCGTCCCACGCGCGGCTGACGTCAGCCACGCGCCTGCTGACGTCAGCCACGCGCCTGCTGACGTCAGCGCCGTTAAAGTTAACGGAATATACCTTTTCTGGACGGAATATTCCGACGCCGTTAGGAATATTCCGTCGTCCCCTTCCTCTTGCCGGTCGTCGGAGCCGCCGCCTAGTTTGCCGGAATCTGGAAAATAATGCCGATTATGTCCCAAAACTTCAAAAATTCATATCTTCTTCGTTCTTTGGCCAAATTGAACGTGTCATATATCAAAATGAAGGTATTGAGGAGTAGAATATTTTTATACCTATTTGAGGCCGGAAAAGTGGCCGGAGATGGCCTGAAATTGGCCGGAAAGCTTCGGGAAACCCTAATTCCGTTCTCCTTCAATACTGCACCAAATTGGACGTTCTTTATATCAAATTGAACCTACTCAATCCAATAAAACCAATGGTAATGGTCTCGAGGCTTACCTTGGTCTGGTTTGCACAGAAAATGGACGGACAGTTTGCCTAAACCGTTCCGACGTCGGTTTGAACGATCGGGTTCGAGTTTGAAGAATCTGAAATCACAGCCTCGTCCAGAATGACGAGACGATCGTGATGGTATGGATTTTGGGCGACGGTTTGGTGGTTTTATTATTCAACCAAGATTAGGATTTGTCGGTGTAGTTTTGGCTTAGAGAGAAAATGGGAGAGAAAGAGAGGGAACGTGCAGAGGGTGAGAAATGGCTGCAGAGCAGCTAGGTCAACCCAAAAACCCTAATTAACAAATGGGGTGAAAATTACTAAAATGCCCCTACCCTTTAAAGCTCCATAAAATGTTCGTTTTAACTCCGAATTGAGTTCCGCTTGTGTCCACGCGTTCGTATCGACGAGTACATCATGAATATGGAAAGAAATAAATTTTCAGAAGTCGTCTCGAAAAGTCAACAAAAGTCAACATCTAGGGTTATTTTGGTAATTTCACATAAATTTTGGGACGGGTTGTAACATTCATTATTTAAATATGTGTTGCAACTTTCAAAATGTGTTTACTTAGTATGAAACAACTAGAGATGTAGTAACAATTTCCTTTTGTTAAGATATAACAGTTTTTCAATTCACTGAGTGTTTCCTTTTTCTCGATTAATCATGCAGAATATGCTATTCAAGCCATTGTCAAAGAAATCGATTACAATGTCGTAAGCTCAAGGATCAAAGTTGGCTACCTATATGAAATACCCAGTTTTTTACACGTGAGTCAAATGATTCAAAGAAAATTGTTCCGCCCAGAGCTCAAATTTTCTTCATCAACAAAATAGTATTCAAAGAACTTTCATCTGTTTATCCATTGAAACCTTTCTCTATGTAAATATTATTTTGCACGAGTAAATTACTACAGTAGCTATATATATTCTAATCTAGCCTAATATAACCTACCAAGTACTCATTTTGCATTTATATATAATCTACTGCAACACAATGTGATCTACTCAATCGTATGTACATATTACATAATATAATGTAATCTATAAAATTTAACTTAACACATAAGTGCAATCAAATAATATCTCAAGACCCGCAGCACCGCGAAGGCATTGATTACTAGTTGCTATCTTAAATTCGAAGTTGTTGGTTTAACGGTTAACAAAAACATATTATTGGGAGGTGGTTGCATGCCCAAAACACAGATTACTATGAACATTTGAACGATCCGCTGCACATTATAATTGAGGCTGAATTGCCTGCTAATATTGTTGACATGCGGTTGAGACAGGCAAAACAAATCATAGAAGAACTTCTCAAACCTATGGTATTGTTTCTGACTCGTCCCTTCAGCTTTTCAATACAAATACTTTACGTTGCCTTTTCGCTATGAAGTATCGTTTTTGTCAAATACATATTACAATGAATCATGAAACTCGGTTTTTAATCACATTTTTTTCACAAAAATCATGGATACTGAATTCTGATTTTCATTTCAAGACGAGTCACAAGACCACTACAAGAGGGAACAGTTGAGAGAACTAGCTATGCTAAAATCCAATTTACGAGAAGAGAGCCCTCAACCATATGGTAGTGTCTCTCCTTTCACTTCAAGCGGGATGAAGCGTGTGAAAACTGGTCTGTGACTCTGTAATGGTGCACTCAACTCCTCTTCTATTGGTTCGTCCTCGCGTACAACTCTTAAGCTTACTTGCCACTACATGCTTCTCGGTGTAATTCAATTCTGTATGCAAACTGTAAGGGACGGCGCGCTGTGGACCTGTTTGGTGAGGATCAATGCAGGGGTTTTCTTCCATGACATTAAGATATACGGATGAACAGAGATATTCTTTTGTTATAGCTTTCGTACTTGTAGTCAATTGTGATTGTAGAAGTAGAAAAACTATGTCATATCATATGAGTTATTCTTTATTATGCTGAACATGTATCTGTTATTAACTTGACGCTGTCTAAACTCTGAAGACGAATATGCATCGATTGTTTAATATGTTTTGCATTTTTGGGCGGATTCACTTCTCTAAATTGTATGTTTTAACATACACTTTGATCAACATTATCTCATCTAGCAGTGATATGACCATACAACGATAGAGGACG
>CM031081.1:29263597-29371362 GCA_018257905.1 Gillenia trifoliata | reverse complement strand
ACGGCTAAAATACTCGTAGAATTAAATGATACGCTGAATTGAAGCCTTACCTAAGAAACAAGGAATTTGGGTGAAGTCTCACAATGAGTCAAATATAAATTAGTATTTAACTCGCCATCTAGAGCAATAGGGCAATCGAGCTTGAGACCTCCTACTTAAAAGTGGAGAAGAATATCACTAAACCATAGTGCTAGTGATATTATACAAGTTATATTGAGGGAAAAGAAAAATAAAACATGAGTTATGAACTTATGAATACGAGGTGAGCTTAAGTTACAAGTTACTTGTACAAAGTTTTGTCTTTAAGAGCAGTTCTGATCGAGCATACTTTGATTTTCAGTTGACAGGTATTTTGGGATTTATAGCATTGATATTTTTATCACGTCTAACATATTAAACATTGGTTCTCTCTTTCGAGATTGTAGCTTAGTCAGTTAAAATTATCCACTCTTGCCCCCAAGATCTCGAGTTCAATTTCCGGCTACAAAAATAATTATAGAGTATTCACCCATGCACATGAGATCTTAAGTTCAATTTTCCCGTCCTCTGTTGTTGTATGGTCATGTCACTGCTAGATGAGATAATGTTGATCAAAGTGTATGTTACAACATACAATTTAGAGAAGCGAATCCACCCAAAAATGCAAAACATATTAAACAATCGATTATGCATATTGGTCTTCGGAGTTTAGACAGCGTCATGTTAATAACAGATACATGTTCAGCATAATAAAGAATAACTCATATGATATGACATAATTTTTCTACTTCTACAATCACAATCGACTACAAGCACGAAAGCTATAACAAAAGTAGGGCTGGGAATTTTGTACCGAAATACCGAAACCGAACCGAAAAATACCGAACGGAATACCGAAAAGCCCGAAACCGAAATACCCCGATTGGTTCGGTCCCCGATACCGAAAAAATACCGAAATTTCGGTACGGAGTTCGGGACGATATTACTATATATTCGGTAATATCGAACCGAACCGAATTGAAGAAATTCGATTCTCAATTCTCGAAAAATACCGATCGAACTCCCATCCATTCCCAGCCATCCCCATTTGTGCGAACTGACTGAAAACAAAACATATTCCTCTCCTCCTCTCCTCTCCTCCCAGCTCTCGACCTCCTCAATTCTCGAAAAATACCGATCGAACCCAGCCCTAACGATTCAATCCCATCCATTCCCAGCCATCCCCATTCGAATTGAAGTGACTGAAAACAAAACATATTCCTCTCCTTTCCTCTCCTCCCAGCTCTCGACCTCCTCAATTCTGAAACTGAAAGTTTGAAACACCATCAAACTTACTCAATCAAATCCACTTCTCTTCTCCTCTCCGGGTTCTGCTTCTGGTAAGTTCTTCTCCTCTCTCGACCTCCTCAATTTATTGCTTGCGGGATTTAGGTTTTCAGTTAGGGATTTGGGATTTAGCCAGCAAGTATAGAGTTTTTGAATTTGTTTATTGATTCTGTGAATGTTGTGATTCTGTGTGTGTGTGTGTGCTATGAATTTGTTTTTGAATTTGTTTATTGAGTGTGTGTGTGTGTGTGTGTGTGTGTGTGTATGCTGTGATTCTGTGAATGTGTGTATGCAGTGAGTGAGTGTGTGTGTGTGTGTGTGTGTGTTGTTGTGGTTCTGTGAATGTACAGTGTGTATGCAGTGAGTGAGTGTTGTGTGTGTGTGAGTGTTGTGTGTGTGTGTGTGTGTGCTGTCTTTCTGATGTAGTATTTTAATCACATTGCAGCAAAGTGACTAATAGTTGGATCTTGATAGTTGGATTTGTTGCAATGTTTTCTATTACAAATGTAATAGCTATCTATAGTTTTCAGTGTTGCAAGTCAGGATTGGGAAGGGATGCCTATATATCTATTCTTCTGATATTGAACCAACGAGAGAGTGAGCAAGATAAAGAGATTAGGAGGGAGAAAGAGAGAGAAGGGAAACAAAATTAAGCAATCAGCCTTTAATCGAAAGGGGTTGCCTTTAATCGAAGCAATCAACCTTGATTTTCAGCTCTCTTATTTCTTCCATACTTATTTTTGTATCAATCTTTCTATGCGATAATATAGCCACTGTTATCAAAACTAGTTTTATGCATATGTTAAGTATATATCTTGGTTTTGGCTTTTCCAGAAAGCACGATTGAATTGAATTCTAACACCTCGCCCATCTCACCGTCAAAGAAGATGGGCGAGTTTCAATCTTCTTTTGGTTTCTCATTTTTCGATTTCATTTTCTTACTGTTTGTGATTCGTATTTTCTCCCCGTTACCCTCTGTTTTCAATTTTGAAAGATTGTAGGATATTAAGATTGCTTACTTAACTCATATGCCTCGTCCTTTTTTTTCCCTTCCCTTCACTCTGTTTTGTTTGTTGTATAATGAGAGTAAGATAATTCCAGCCCATCCTTATTTGTTGTCACATTTTACTGATGCCCTCGTCCTTATTTGTTGCTGGGAATTGTGAGAAAATGAATACATCTTTTTTCATACTTGTGCACTACTTCGTTTTTGTTTGTGTAAAATTGTTGTTCTTTGGTTAATATTATATTTGAGAAATTTTCAAAGAAAAAAAATAACCAAACTGAATCGCCAAAGTCATTCTTTTATTCTTTTATGTAGGTACACTTAATATTCAAGGCCAAAGTCAAGGGGAAATGCCACCACCTTCTCCTACACCACAACCACCTCGTCCAACGTCTCAACCACGTCCACCTCCACATCCTCTTTCAACTTCAAGTGGAAGGGGAGGTCAAACTTCTACAACAACTACACGAGGAAGGGTTCAAGTTTCTACTTCTACTAGGGGAGAGGGCCGAAAGAGAGGAAGGGTTGAACCTTAGGTCCTTATCTTAACTCATCATTTCTTTTGGATTTGGAACTTATTTGTACTATAACTTATTTGGATTACTTTATTTCTTTTGGGTTGTATAATTGATTGAATGGATTGAATTTGAATGGATTATGGATTGAATGGATTGAATGTATTGAATTTGAATGGATTATGGATTGAATGGATTGAATGGATTGAATGTATTGAATTTGAATGGACTATGGATTGAATGGATTGAATGTATTGAATTTGAATGGATTATGGATTGAATGTATTGAATGAATTGAATGTATTGAATTTGAATGGATTATGGATTGAATGTATTGAATGAATTAGAATTTAGAGTTAATATGTGTGTATGTATGAATATGTGAATGGATTGAATAAAATGGGCCAAAAAATTGGACTCAAAATCTTTTGGGTTTTTGTCCATTTCGGGGATTTCCAATACCAAAACCGAACCGAAATTTTCGGTATCCCGAAATTTTCGGTATCCCGAAATTTCGGGATACAGAAAATTTCGGTTCGGTTTCGATATTGGAAATTTTCTCCCCGAAATTTCGGTATCGGTATTCGGTTTCGGTATTTCGGTTCGGTTACCGAACCGAACCTAGCCCTAAACAAAAGAATACCTCCGTTCATCCGTACTGCATTGATCCTTACCAAACAGGTCCACAGCGTGTCGTCCCTTACAGTTTGCATACAGAATTGAATTACACTGAGAAGCATGTAGTGACAAGTAAGCCCAAGAGTCGATGCCAGAGGACGTGTGTAACCAATAGAAGAGGAGTTGAGTGAACCATTAGAGGTCACGGTACTGCCCTCGCACACTTCATCCCAGCTAAGTGAAAGGAGAGACGCTACCATATGGCCGGTGGCTCTCTTCTCAGAATTGATTTTTAGCATAGCTAGTTCTCTCAACTGCCTCTCTTGTAAAGTGGGTCTTGTGACTCGCCCCCGAAATGAAAATCGGGATCAGTATCCATGAATTTTGTGAAAAATGTGATTAAAACCGAGAGTTATAGCTCGCGCTTGTGTGAAAATGCGATTAAAGACCAAGCGGTACTTTTTAAGAATGAAGTGGCATCTACGTATTGTATATTAAGGGA
The DNA here is from genome assembly GCA_018257905.1 of Gillenia trifoliata. NCBI lineage: Eukaryota > Viridiplantae > Streptophyta > Magnoliopsida > Rosales > Rosaceae > Gillenia > Gillenia trifoliata. The sequence continues at coordinate 29,367,416 of CM031081.1, read as the reverse complement.
AAGAGAAATCACCATGATTCATGTAATATGTATTTGACAAAAACGATACTTCATAGCGAAAAGGCAAAGGAAAGTATTTGTATTGAAAAGCCGGGTGGACGAGTCGTAAACAATACCACACAGTTTGAAAAGTCAAGGGACGAGTCAGACCCGACTATTTTCATTTAGTATTATAACTAGTTTTTCGCATCGACATTCTTTCATACCAAAAGATTAAGGTGTGCACAAAAACATACTAAATCTAGCAGAAACCCTTGGTTGGGCATCATTCTGTACGCGAGTTATCTCTATCAATGTTTAAGAGTACCAAAGTTAGCAATTTCCTTCCTCAACATATATAATAACACAATGAAAACAAGAATATAGAGCATGGAATCCGCTTCCCGACGAGTTCAACTCATCGATATTACGAAAAGGAAGTTCCATTTTACCCCATAAAGAACTAAATCTTCATGCCCTTCCTAGATGCGTAATGACATCTACATTCTCAAAACCCAAAATCTAATTTTTGATTTGTATATATGTTGTTATTTCTTACGGGTTTTGTAGAATTTAATTTTGTTTCTTGTCATAAGTGGATTACAATTAAAACCAGCATTCGCCGTAATATTGACATTTGTCATGTTTTTGTTGAAAGTTATTGTCACTAATCTGTTAATTTGGATTGTGAATTCTCAAACTCAAAACCCGTAACCCAAAATTTTGTTTTGGATTGTTTTGTATCATGGGTTTTGTAGAATTTGACCTTTTAATGACACATCCCAATCTTGACACGCTGGGCAAGTTAAGTGATGAAAGCCAATTATGCAAGTGATTGAGAAAAGTAAGTAAAAGTAGAGTAGAAACGGAATTAAGGCGTGCGGTGATTAGAAAAAAACTCATTATTACACGTAAGTACACACCGAGCGTACTATAGTGCATGCATAAAATTATGATATTTAAGAAAAAAAGTCAAATTTTGTAATGTCCATTTCTCTTTGGCAAAATACAAGTGTTTGACGTTTCTAATTAGATTTACTCTTACATATTTATAAGTCACTACATCATAATTAGTTGATAAAATGTATCTAATACGTATCTAGATCTAAAATTGTGTTAATGCATGTCACCTAAGTTTGAATTAGATCTAAAATTAGGTCAATTCAAACTTACCTAAGTTGAATAATCCATACCGTAAACAAAATATATAATGTAATGTAAAAAGAAAATTATTTTAATATATGATAAATACATGTTATTTAAAGGAAATATAACATTAATGGAAAAGGAAATCACAGCATATCCTTCTTTCTTGGTTTTTTTCTTAATTGTGAAAGAAGTTCAAGAAGATCATTTTGAAGTATTAATAATAATTTATTAATTAAATATATATATATATATATATATATTAATATGAGGTTTGTTGTTTTCTTATTTGCCGGGCATAAATGTACAAACAGTAACGCACTCAATTTCGTTTTTGTAGCTCTCTTCATTTTGACGTTCATTTTTGTGAGTTGGTCATTCATAAATTAGAGTTTAATCTTTTCGCAAGTAATGTAAAAGTTTTTATTTGCTCGTATCTTATTATTATAAATATATATATATATATTTAAAAATAGAAGCTGACAAATGAGCAAATAACAATACTTAATTTGTTAAAGAAATCACCACGTACCTAATGCGTTAATTTGAAAACCGATCAACCGAAAAGACTCCATAATAGAGACAATGGCATCAAATGGGCCCCACTTCTCCACTGACATAAAACCGACACATGCTAATGCTAATTTGAACCCTTGATTTTCAGCTCTAGCCGACATTCAGAAATTACATGCTCCAACTTAGTAAAGCTGCGGGAAAGAAATTACCATAAGTATTAAGTATCAAAATAGTTCTGTAGTTCTGTTAAAACAGAAACCTCACATACTTTATATGCTGCAATTTTCGAAGCAGGAACACCCCTCCTCTAGCATTATCGTTTGCTAGGCTAAGGCTCTCAGATTCCGGCCAAATCCCGCAGTCGAACACACCAACAATAATATCACTCGATAATTGCATTTCAACTAACTTTCACTGAATCCCAAAAAGTCCCAAGATCTGAATGTTCTGCTAGGTAAGACGCAAAATCAACAATAATATATCACTCTTGATAATCAACAGTTCATCAAGAATACTGAGTGATATCAATTCCAGACACAAAAATCATCTGAATTCAAATGATCAGCATACAATTCAGAAATTACAATTAGCCCCAAACTATCAGTCCAACATCGTTTGCATCCAAAAACAAGTCCTGGATAAATATAAACAAATTTCGGGTCATCAGTACCTGACCCAGCTTACACCTTTGAGTATCCTGAAAAAGCCACAGCATGCCAATAGAAATATATGATGCAGGCCTAGCTTTTGAGCGTTGAAATTTTTTATGCTAGCCTTATTAAAAATGAAATTAAATTATATTTGGTAAAAAAAACACTTTTTTTTCACAATCATCCAGTCCAAAACAGCAATAAGCATACAAAACCCTTGCTTCTCAAAAGCGCTTTTTGACAAAAGGCGGCGAATGTAAGAACATTAAACGAAAATTTCATAACGGCGATACTACTCCTCGTATGTTTCTCGAGAACCCTAATGTCGAGCGATTCACAGCTGAAGAGATTATTCCCAGCCTCCAGAAAGCTCTACTCCCTCTCCGCCTGGGTTCTTCCTCCTCACCTCCGCCGGGTTCTCCTGATTTTCAATCCCTTTCTCTCTCGTTAGGGATCATTTCAAGATTTCAGATTTCAGATTTTCAATCCCCCAAAGGTCTGGATCCTCCTTTCGCTTTCTGGGTTTTGATCAAAAATGTTTTATTTACTGCTATACTTTACTTTTACTGTGACGGGGATTGTTGATCTTGTGTTTGCTTTGTTATTGTGCTATTGGGTTGCTCGTAGTCTTGACGATGAGTTCGGTTTGGCATTGATCTGGTTGTGATTTTTGAATTTTCAGATGTATTAGATCATGAATTTTTAGTTCTCAATCACTTGATTGTTTGTCTCGATTGGTTTAATTTGATTGAATTTTGTTATAGATAAGTAAATAATCAGTGGTCTACTATGGAAACTCATAAAGCTAACTGATAGAAGTTTTCCAATCAAGCCAAATAACTGAAAAGGACGAATCTTTATTAGCTTGCTTCTATATGACCTGGGCTGGGTAAGTTAATTGAAGGATGGCTTAAACTAATTGGTTGTTTAAATTATAAGGTAAAAAAAGAGGAAATATATCCCGAATATGGATTAAAAGTTACAAAAATTTTCATTATGCAAATTGATGAAAAGTGTCGATGAAAACATGAAAAGTTTACAATAGTAGAAAAGATGATAATGTATTCCAAGTCAAGCTCTTTTCTTTCTGGCATCGATGCTCAAGATTGCCTAGATCGACCGGAACCACTAGGAGTTTTGTTCCACCTATAAGTCGCTCTTGTTTAATTGTGCGATTTCTTTGTATTACAAGTCCCGGTGCTCTCTCTATTTTAATTTGTATAGAAGCATCATATTCTATGATGCCTCTCTGCTTTGAGACTCCATTTTCTATTTGGCATAACTTTCAATTTGTAAATATGTTTTCTTAAATCTTATATGGTTTTAAAGCAATAATAAACAAGCTTTTGAAACCCATGTAAGTTTGCACCACCAAGATGGGTGTATTAGGATTGAGTAAGGTGTGCTTTAGAATTTCTCCCGTAGTTATTGCCTTGAGTTGAACTTAGTCTCGTGACATGAAGCCGAGTTTGAGATTGTTTGTCGTCTATATTGATTTTGTCAGATATGTGATATATGTTGTGTTTCGTAAGCTCAATAGATTTCCACACAATCAAGCTTACTGGGTTTGATATCGAGCTCTGGAAAGAACTCGGCCGCCGGATGAGAGTTTCATGAACCGTGCTCCCTGCATCACTTTGTATTCGGGTGGATTTCCTTGGTTAATTACAATTGCATTCTCGTGCTCTTGCATCACTTGGGATTCGTGATTTCCCATCCTTATAAGAGACGATAAATATAAGTACAGATATGCATGCAAATGCCTTTTGTATCAAATTTAAGCTTTTTTTGTGTTGAATATAATATTGAAGTGAACTTTATTTGTTGATTCCTTATGCCCTTTGTTGCCTAAAGTAATCTCTATTGTTGAGTAAATCTAAATGTTATTAGTTAGTTTACCAGCTTAAAAGCTTGTTGTCCCGAAATGCATCGAAGAATGTCAATACCTCCTCCCGTTTAAAAGATTTCAATCGGACATATCGTGCTCTATGTGGTTGAATGAAAATTTACCCATGGCGTGAAACATACCATTTGTTGATGTGTCCTAAGCATACTGCAACCGTAGCCTTTACGCTAGAGCAAGGTTTGTGTCTTAGTAAATTACTTTACGTTGTATTTTTAAGACTTATGACATAGTTATACAAAGGCTTACATCCTACCATTGGTAACAGCTTACTTTTCGATCGATACCGTCGATACTAATATTTTCATTTATTCTAATGTAATATATAGATGTAGAGAAAGATACTCAACTTTTTAATATAACACACGGATAGGATATTAGACGTAAAAGCAACTGCTAATAGCAAACATCGTGAAATTATACTCAACCAATTTTAGTTGATTTAAATTAATAGTAAAGAGACTTATGGATTATAAATACTACCTTCATGATGTTTGCCAAAGTACATTTCTAATTGCATTTTGTCATCATCCTGCTGTATATCTCAAGGCCACACTTTAATCTTCACCTTCATTACACTAGCCTTTAACTTTTTCATTATGGTTGCATACCTTTGATTATTGATTAAGTTACAAAATGTTTAGTAGTGCATGTTTTAATATTATGTATATATCATTCTTCTTAGGAGCGTAATTTCGAGCCGTACATTTGGAGCTGAAGAAAAAGAGCTAGGCAATTTTTAAGGGATGATGAAGAAGAAGGCCAAAATCACCATGACCAAGGACTAAGAAATAGAAGCATTAAAGCAGCATAGCCGCAAGTTTAATGAATGCACCTAATTAGACTATTTTTATATTGAACAATTTGTAGATATTTTAATATGTTTGATGCATGTATTATAGTTGATAATATTGTAACTACCTTATATGAGTGAATATTATTTTAATATTATAAAGAAATTTTTTTCATAATAGTTCTTTAAAATTTGGGATACGTAAATAAGACGAACAATAAGAAAAAAAAAAAAAGTATATGTAATGAATTGACCAATATTTTTGGCAAACAATTAAATTAATAATACATACAACAATATGTCCTTTTAGTCATTTTACACAAACACAAATAGCTTTTATATACAAATTTATCAAACACTCAAACCCTATAAGCACTTTTACAATTACAAAGCTTATCAAACACTTACTCGTTTTTTTTTCACAAATTCGTTTTCTCTCAAGACAGCAGAAGCAGTTTTAAAAAGCACAAAGAACCCCAAATCCAGGGCCGCACCATCGATCCACAATTTCACTGCTTCCATTGTTTACTGCTTGGTCGTCCGCTGGGCTACCAAAGCACAGCTCGAATATCCGACAGCATCGAATTCCATTCTCCAGTTTCTTTGCCAACGCCTAGTAGGCGTCTAAAGTAGCTCAGCGTCTCACGAGATGTCAACCTTTTTCAAGCAGCACTGGAAGGAGTCCAGAAATAAAGACCTCTCCCAGTGACATAGCTTAAGCTTAAGGAAACAACTTCTTCAGGAGAGTGTGTATAAACAGCTTCTTGAGGAGAAAGGAAGGTATCGAGAGATTGAAAGAGTGAAGTGGAAGCAACCAATCCAAGAACAAGTAAGCAAATGTTACGAGGGAGCTTGAGCAATGTCCACCGCCGAACTGCAAAAAAGTGAGTTCCGTTAAGCTTTTAGTATTCAATGAATCGCACATTAAACGAATTAGCCTCGAAATTGTTCGAGTCAGGCGTGCTTTTCTTTTTGCACATAAATTTGTACCACTTTTTCACATAAATTTGTACCACTTTTTTTCTGCCAAGAACAAGAGCAAGCTCTTTTTACCTACTTCCATCGTAACATAACAAGATGGTTTATGCAAACATGATCACTTATATATAAATCCATAAAATATACAAGTATATATATGCCTCTTCAGCTGATAGTTACTATTTACCTACTTTTTGTGGATTATAATTACATGATGGAAATGCAAAATTTCTGACAAGCACAAAGAAATAAATACCATAGAGGGTTTGGACTAAGCACAAAGAAGTAAATTATAGATATTATCCCTTAATTTTTTGGTCAATTTCAACTTCATGCATTTTCTAATATTTTCAATTCTATACAATGACTCTCTATTTCATACATTAGGCCTGGTGAAAAAGGCCTATGCCCACTCTGCACCCTATTTTTGTGTTGTGGGCCAGCCCCCGCTCAGCCTAGTGGCCTCCCGCTTTATCCTACCCAATTTAAACGGGTAGCGCTTGGGCCTTACATTGTAGGCCATCAGCCGGCCTGGCCCTTAGGCTCTATATTTTAACTTTCTTTAATATAATTAACTCTTTTTCAACACTTATATAATTTAATTGACTATATTGAACCAAACAAATACCTTAATTGAAATGGTAATTGACAACTAATAGACCTAAGAGCATTTTCACCCACCCACATGCTAAATTGACATGGCTAGATCCCAAATCCAACCCAAAACACACCTCCACCCATTTTAGCAACCCATGGCCGACTGAGCTCGGCACACCCATGTCAATTCTTGTGTCCAAGTCCATCCATGGCACTTACTATTTACATTGGGTGTATAGTGGGACAATTATAACAACTTATTCTAAATTAATCTCATCCATTGAATAATTGGTGAATAGTAACTACCATGACAATTACTATTCACAATGGGTAGAGTGATAAAGAAAAGCCAAGACATTTTACTATTTAAGTAAATAGTAACTCCGCCACAAATCCACTTCTAGATTGAAATCCACCATATCGGCGGAAATGCTCTAAAAGGTCCATGTTCCAATTTCAACAACATTATTGTTTTTTATGTTAAATGGAAAATGATTAAAAAGTTTCAAAATTGGGCCTGCCGGGCGGCTCGCTATAGGCCCGACTTTTCGCGCTAGGGCAAGGCCTTGGCATATTTAGCATGCGCTCGCCTCCAAATTTTCCTAAAGGGCCCAAAATTTTAAGGGCGGGTAGGGCTTGAGCCTTGACTTCTTGGGCCGGATAGGCCCAAATTCCTACCATTTTACAAAGTTTAGCACAAACTGTTAGAAAACATGTGTTGCCAAACGCATATTTTTATTTTTTGCCGACGTGGCGTACTAATTGTGCCGTGTAGATAATAAATAAATTATAAACCAATTTAAAAAACAATAATAATTTTTTATTTCAAAATTAAATCAAAACCCAGACTTCACCTTCATCGACGATTCGAAGCCTTCTCCCCCGAACTTCCACCTCTCTCCTTCCGCCATCTGCAACCACTACGTCTCCGTCTAAGACCTCGGAATCCGCAGGATCTCCGTCTCCACCACATTCTCCTTCATTAACGTTATCACCACGGTGTTCGAGCTTTCCTACGCCCAGTTTCAAAAACCTGTCGTTGATGCCGCTATCAGGACCCTCCTCCAGTTCCTCCGCAACACCAACCTTGCCATTCTTGGTCAACCTCTTACCCCTACAACCTCTATAAGATGTGTGGCGAGATCTCGATCGAGTTTCTCCCTGTTTTAGGAGCACCCATTCGGATTCCCAGACGACCTCACCACTGGATCGATGATGTCAATGATGGCAAATGCAGTGGAAACTGTGTGGGAGAATGTGAGGACAAAGTCCCACATCGGTAAGGCCCCGAGGGACTAAACCATGCAAGAGCTATAAAGAAGTCGAGCCACTTCGCATATTCTCACTAGTTTTATAAAGAATCTCAACTTTCTTTTATGTATTAGAGCTTGCTGACTCATGTGTGAAGCTCAACGGCCACACATCACCACTCAGGTTGCTCACACAAGCACTTCAAAATTCTCCACACGTGAGGAGAAGTGTGAGAATGTGAGGACAAAGTTCGACATCGGTGAGAGCCCAAACTATGCAAAGGCTTGTTTAGCTAGTCCTCGCATTGCCAATCGGGTTTTACAAAGGTAACCTCAACTTTATTCAAATTGAACGAGGAATAAGAGAGAGAAAAAGGAACAAAGAGAGGAGAATTCTATGGCTAGGAGGGGTCAGGAGAGCCGTTGGAAAACGGACAGAGGCGAAGGGTGGGGAGAGATGGCTGTTTTGACGGGGGAAGATGGGGTGCACAACGATCTGATTAAACAGCAGGACATACCTGGGCGCGGGGCGGTAAGGTGGTGTAGGCAGTTCAGGCAAATCACGAAGGACTTTCAGTTGCAGAGAGGCGCGGTGGTGCAAGTCATGATGCAACAACAGTTCTATATGCAGCGGCGGTGCGGGTCAGCCGGAAAACGCTGCTCGACAACTTTAGTCCTATCTCACAATCACAACGTTCAAATTAAGTGGTAGGATTGAAGGGGTGGGGCCCACTCTTTTGGCATAAAAAAAGTTTTTTTTTTTTTTTTTTTTTAAATTGATTTATTTTGTATATTTTTATTTTGTTTATAAGGCACAATTGACTGCCACGCTGTGAAAATGGCTACGCATTTGTCATGTCATCATTTAATAAGCACATAACAAATTTTTTAACGGTCATGGCTGTACCGATAATTTAAATAGCAGCCAAGCTGTATTTAAATTAAAAATTGGTTATTGATAAATTTGAAATTTGACGAAAACCTAAAAGGGCAAGATGTAATTTACTCTTTTATTTTTTATGAAAGGTTGTATCAATTTTTCCAAAAAGGTTCGACAAAAAAATCCCAAAAAGGTATAGATTGTATCAATTTCAAATTCTCAATGGACTTTTAGGGTTTAGCATCAGGAATTGCCAAATGGACCAAAGAATCCAGCAATAGAAAGAGTAAACAGAGAAAGGCAACTACAAAATACAGATATAATTCATATTAAGGAGATGTGTTAAGGAGTCAAATGACTATACCTTTAAAGGAAAATTCATGCACGAGACTTGTTCTTCAAGATGGAGAACGCCTGCTTTGCTGCAGGAGTGACACTTCAATGAAAGGGAGCTTAAAGAATGTTAAAAGACAATTTGGGCATTTGGCATATAAGAATAGAAAAAATGATAAACACACACTTATTTTACCTTTTCACACATTTCTATTAATTTTGTCCATTGATTTCGTTTGATTTATTCAATTCGATGACCATAAATTAAGAGGGGTTGGTTTGTAAAAATCACCTCCCTAAAACTCCGGACCAACACTTTTCACGGCATTCAATCCTTCAATATAAAGCTCTTTAAGGCATGGCAACTGTCCAAGTGGTGGCAAGAGACGACAATTAGCACAACTGTCTAATTTTACATACGCTATATTAGAGAACAGAGGATCTCCCATCCACCATGAAAATTTCAATCCAGCATAACCAATGATGGTGAGCTCTTTAAGATTTTTAGGAGGTTGTACCGTTAACTTCGAACCTTTCCAATGAGACCATTCCAACTCCAATGAATCAAGACTCTCTTTGCATATTAAGTTGGCCCTGTTAGCATCCTTAGCATCAACCACATTCTCCGATCTTGAGAGGTGCAATGTCCCTTGAAGATGCAATAGGGACTCTATCTCTCTTATCCCACACTGATCACTACCTTTGCCTACCACAAAATAAGACAATGATTGCAGATTCGTCAATCGACCTAGTTGCGGAGGCATTCCTTCCAATGAATATGTTTTGGAATTGTTGAGATGCCGCAAACCAATTACATTACTCATGTTTTCGGGTAATGCCTTCAAATTATTACAACCTTCTAATAACAATGTTTGCAAATTGCAAAGAGTGGTTGTTGATGGAGGCAAACTCATAATTTGTGTGTAAGAAAGGTCAAGATACCGTAGATTCCACAATTCACCAATTGAATTGGGCAGCTCAGTTATTTCATAGCCACTCAAAGAAAGCGATTTGCAATTTTGGCAATAGATCAAATGTAACCCTACAAGTTAGATAGTTCTCAGGAAATCGTGAAAGCGGTAGGAATGTCCTCAAATGTTTAACTCTGGAGGTGGCCTCAAACTTTTTAATCCCATCGTACCGACCACTAACGTACGACATATGACGAGCCATTGGAAATGAATTGAGTTGTAAGTCATCCTTCCGTTTATCTTCCAATGTAAAACTTATTTCACCAGCAGCCCACCGTGCCAACTCACCAACAAGGTCATGCATTACATATTTGTCGTTGCTTTTGCTTGCCTTTTGAAATAATGACCTAGACAATAGCTCTTGAAAATAGTCACTGCCTACTTCTTCCAATTGTTTCTTGTCCTCTAGTCGTTGGTGAACCAAACCCTCTGCAACCCACAGAAGGATCAACTGCTTCTCCCCAAATTCATAGTCATTTGGAAGCAGGGATCAATAGGCAAGCACCGTTTCAAACTCGAAGGGAGATAGTGATAGCTCAATTTTAATACTGGGAGAATGCCACTATCGTCTGATAGATTTCCTCCCATTCTTCTACTTGTTTACAACGTAAAAGACCACCAAGAGTCCTTGCAGCCAAGGGCAATCCGCTGCATTTCGCAACAATTTTCTCCTTAACCAACTGAAAATTTTGCAGCCTTTCATTGGCAATGTCCAAGAGGGAATGTTGCTCAAAGACTTTCCAACATTGATCATTTGTTATGCAATCCAATTGATAAATAGTTGATCCCATCATGTTTGCAACATTTGCATCACGTGTTGTCACAACTATCTTACTTCCAAATGCTCCAACGCGAAAGGGGGACTGTAATTTTGTCCACAGATCATAGACACATGTATTCCAAACATCGTCTAGAACAATTAGAAACTTTTTTCCTGCTAGCTCCTTACTCAAACTTCCTTGAACCTTGTTGAATTCCTTGAACTCCGTTGCAAGACCAGATGTGGCGGATTCAAGAATTGCCATTGTCGCTCTTTGAAGATTGAAGTCATCCGACACAGATACCCATACTTTTGGGTTAAAATCTTTCGTCGCATCATCATCAAAAACATGTCTTGCAAGTGTTGTCTTTCCCACTCCAGGCATACCGACAATGGCAACTACATGAAAGCTAACGGCACGGGGTGCTTCTTTCAACAGCAAGTCAATAATCTTCGTCTTGTCTGTATCCCTTCCTATCACAGGTCCTTCTGGTAGTGGTAGATATGAACTTGGTTGCATGTGCCATGCCTCAGTAGATGATGTCACCGCAATTAAACCAAGTTGGTTTTTCCGTTTCAATGTATCATGCAATCGATCGGTAATCTTCTTTATTTCCGAGGTCACGTTACAGTTAAATTTAACATCAGAAAACAAACCCATACCTTGCTTGTGGTAGCCCAATGCTTCTCCTTTATTTGGCGTTGCAACATCTCGGTTGAAAACTTGTCCAATATGTCTTCCACGTCATAAGCCAAGTCTCTGACATATATAGTTTGGGATTGCTTAAATTTTAAAAAAAGCAGCTTATTAAAAAGTTGGAACATTAATTGTATTTGGTAAAAATAAAAAAAAAATATTGTTTTTCAAAATTATCAGTTCAAAACAGCAAAAAGCAGAAGCAATTTTAGCTCTGCTTCTCAAAAAAGCGCTTGTTTTTAACGATAGGTGGGTGAACAGTACTAATTAATGAATACGAACCCCCGTATTTTTGTCTGAAAACCCTAACCCTGCCTCTCGCGATTTCACAAACTATTGCCCACCTCTGAAGGGTATACTCTGAAGGAGATTATTCCCCACCTCCAATTGGGCTCCGTCCTTCTCGAGGTCGCCAAGTGCTCCGCCAGGAACCGCGCCTCCAAGCACAACTCCCTCGTTTTGAATAGGAATGTTGTTTGTTTTTTTGTTGATTTTCGATTTGATAGTTGTATTTGGGTTGATTTGCATTGGTGGATTGTGTTTAATTGCCTGATCTCTAATTTTCCGTATTATCTGCAAATTACAAATGGCTCGGGTGGCTTCAAACCCAGTTGGCCTCCATAGATTCCGGCCATGTTTCCAAACTCCTCAACTTCCCCACTACGTTAAACCTTCTCTTCACTTCCCCAACCACCACCGCCGATTTCCGACCGTTGCCTGCCAGCAAACCCCCAATCCCGTCGAGCCCTCCACAACGGTACGCTCTATCTTTCCCTCCAAAATTTCCAATCTTTCTCGCATAAATCGCTATTTGCACGACTGCAATTGTTCCCTTTTCAATTATTTGCATATTTCCCAATTTATCCTTGCTGGGTTTCAGCTCTTCAGCTAAAAGTTATTGTTTTGATGGAGAAAGTTTGAATTTTAGGATTATGGAATTTCCATGATTTCCACATTTATATGAAGTTGGATTTGGGAAATTGAAAAGAGTTTACTACCTTGATTTTTGCTGTGTGGGATTGGAAATTTGATAATCTGGTAAATTTATGCAGCATTTCCACTGCTAGTAATTTGACAAGCTTCTGTTTTTTAGTAAAAATTTCCCTCAATTATGCTGCATGTCTTTGATTTCGTTAATCGTTGCGTATCTGAACCGTTGTTGGCTCAATTTCTTGTGTGGATAAGTTTTTTCGAGTTTATTTTACTATATCACTGGTGTCATTTTGATCAATCATTCGGATTCAGGAGAAGTCGGTTGTTGAGCCAGGCTCAGGCAGTGATAGCAGTAGTGAAGCTACGAGTTCCTCAACCGGCTCTGGCCCTCCGGAATTTCCAAACAAGAATACCAACAGGCAAGTAGCGGTGGTTTCCACTCTTGCAGCGCTCGCGCTTTTCTTATCAGGAAGACTAGATTTTGGTGTTTCTTTGAAGGACCTGTCTGTTGCTGCATTACCTTACGAAGAGGTTTGTTCCATTAGTTATTCCCTTTTTACTTTGTCTAGCATAACATAGATATTTGAGTAGAGTTGCGAGGTTCAAACCTTATTCTGCAGTGGATTGTAATGGATTTTATGCTCTAACTTGGACAATTTAGTATTTACAGGTTACATATAGTTACATCTTGGTTTGTTAATAAATCTTGACATAATCTTCAATGAATGTTGTTATTTGCTTACGATCTTCTGTAATTTATGGCTGATTAGGCTCTTTCGAACGGGAAACCAACTGTTGTTGAGTTCTATGCCGATTGGTGTGAAGTATGCAGGGAATTAGCTCCAGATGTCTATAAAGTTGAGCAACAGTATAAGTATGATCTTCAAGTTCTAAATTATTTTACTTAGAATTGCATCACTCTCTCTAAACGCTTAAATATAGTGAATGCTCATTTTTGGTTATTTATTTTTCTGAAATACTTGAGAATCTCAATATCTGAGAGTGCCACACTCTCTTCTTTTAATATAGATCTACTATTATTCTTCATAATTCACCAATCCTTGTATGCAGGGATCGTGTAAATTTTGTTATGCTGAACGTTGACAACACAAAGTGAGAACAGGAGCTTGATGAGTTTGGTGTTGAGGGTATTCCACACTTTGCATTCCTAGATAAAGCGGGAAATGAAGAGGGCAACGTAGTAGGCAGGCTTCCAGAGAAGTACCTGCTTGAGAATGTGGATGCTCTTGCCCGTGGAGAAGCGTCCATACCTCATGCTCGTATAGTGGGACAGTATTCAAGTGCTGAAGCCAGAAAGGTTCACCAAATTTCTGATCCAAGAAGTCACGGATAGGTGCTCGCTAATTTTGGAGAAGAACCCATTAAGTTGTTAAAGGAATTACGTATAAAGGTAAGCAGTATCCACCTTGCTGATATAATGCTATGCATTTATTAATTGCAATTAAGTTTCTAGTTAGAAACCGGTTTTTTCTTGGCATTAGTTAGCTGAAGCTTTTTGAATTGGAGAGCCGTAGATGTCATTTCGTCATTCATTAGTGTTCCACCCTTGGTACGGTGTTAATGAGCCCCATTTTATCTAATTGGTTCTACGTAGTCCGAGTTTAAATTTTCCTAAGCCTCCAACTGGTAATCTCTTATTCTCAATTCCCATTTGTTAATCAATTTTATAAATACTTTTCACTTTGTCAAATAATAACATGTGCAAACAAATTTTACATTTGATAGGAAAGTATTATTTAGTAGATGCGGGGTACCCACAAATGAGAGGGTATTTGGGACCGTATAAAGGCGAAACATATCATCTCCTGGATTTTCGTAGGAGTGGCCAACCAACTGGGTATAAAGAGGTATTCAACCATAGACATTCTTCTCTTAGGAGCGTAATTGAGCGTACATTTGGAGTTTGGAAGAAAAGATGGGCAATTTTAAGGGATATGCCTACTTATCCGTTCAATAAACAAGTGCAGATTGTCATTGCTACAATGGCTCTTCATAACTACATAAGAAGGCATTCCGAATGTGATAGCCATTTTGATGTCCCCGAAGACTTTAGTGAAGAGAGCGATAGTGATGATGATGATGAAGAAGAAGGCCAAAATCACCATGATCAAGGATCACAAGAGATGGAAGCATTAAGAAATAGTATAGCCGCAAGTTTGATGAATGCATCTAATCAGACTATTTTTATATTGAACCATTTGTAGATATTTTAATCTGTTTGATGTATGTATTATATAGTTGACAGTATTTTAACTACATTATATGATCATATATTATTTCAATATTTTAAATAAATTTTGTCATAATAGTTATTTACAATTTGGGCTACGTAAAGTAAGACGAAGAATATAAGAAAAAATATATATGTAATAAATTGACCAATATTTTTGCCAAACAATTAAATTAATAATACATCTAGCAACATGCCCTTTTTAGTCATTTTATACAGTCACAACAGTTTTATATACAAGTTTACCAAACACTCTGACACTGCTTTTTTTTGCTAAAAGCACTTTTACAACTGCAGTTTACCAAACACTTATCTGCTTTTGTTCACAGCTGTTTTTTCTCACAGCACAGCAGAAGTAGTTTTGAAAAAAAACATAGCAACCCCAAACTAGAGTACGTCAGAAGTCAGCAGTGCAATGCATTGATCAATTAGAAGAGAAGAGGAGGTGTGGGTTTGAAAAGCTTACAAGGCTTAATTTCAATGTGAAAGTTCGAGCCATTTGGAGTCATTTGTACATAAAACTGGAATACAAGTAATCTCGGAGAAGTATGTAGCCATTCCCCTGAAAGTTGCATCCCATGAATATCAAACTGTACACACTTTGGTTTTTCCGCAACGCATTTGTTGTAGTTTCGCAAGGCGTTGCGTAGCTTCAATCCAACTGTTTGTCTCATCACATTACTGATTTCATTTAAAAGAAAAGGAGAAGGATAAACAACTTTTGTTATACTAGTTTGTCTCAACACGCACTTTCTTTCATTAGATTTTTCTTTTTCGTGAAAATAAAATACATCCCTGAAAAAATACAAAGATGAGAAAGTGAGGAGGGAGTAGATGTAGATGGAATGGATTTCGTCTTTGGGAGAAATGTGATCAGGTGAGTAAATGTGATATCTAAACTCTCGAGAAAGTTGTGAGCTCGTAACCCACTAGCCATTGCATTGACTCTTGTCCACTCTAAAAAATGAGTAATGACGATAAATAGTGTAATCAACAAAATCACACAAGAACCTAAATAAGGCTACATCCATATTGAGTAGATTCTCTAGATTTTACTGATAATGGAGGTTACGTTTACAATGTGCTTGAGAGCCTTTTTAGAGTAAAAGTGAGAGAGTAAAAGGTGAAGAGAGTTTCAATGTGGAGGGTAGTACAATAGTTTTCTCCTCTTTTTTCTTGTCTAGTATTCAACACTTTGGCTGCTGCTTGCACGTCCAAGACCTCACTTCCGTCACCCAATGAGCTCATGTAATCAAAAACTTGACTTGGAAATACAATGGAAAGCTGAGCCTGTGATGCAAACTGATAAGGTTACACTTCGATTTTGTGAACATCTTGAGGAACGCCAATACGAAAAGAAATATAGATGCCACTGAAAAACAGCATATATAGTAAGTCAGAAGTCAACAGTACCATGCATTGATCAATTAGAAGAGATTTCAATGCCAAGGTTCGAGCCATTTGCAACCGTTTGTACATAAATTTGGAACAAAAGTAACAAGTCCTTGGTACCTTGGAACCCTTTGATTTCTCAGTCGAAGCTGACATTCAGAAATTACATGCTCCAACTTAGTAAAGCTGCGGGAAAGAAATTACCATAAGTATTAAGTATCAAAATAGTTCTGTAGTTCTGTTAAAACAGAAACCTCACATACTTTATATGCTGCAATTTTCGAATAGAACACCTCCCTCTGGCATTATCGCTGGCTAGGCCATAACAGCCCTGCCACCGTTGGAGGCAGAGTGAGTTCCATGAACAAAAACATCCCTCGAAGACTCTTATCGAGGTCCAATGAACTTGCTGCAAAATGAACATTTCATATGGTTTACAAAGTATTACCAAGTACAGAGGCAAAACAATTATAAAAATTGTGAAATGTGAAACGTATGATGACATTCCTGTTTATGATTTAGTTATTGTTTGTTTTGAAATAAAACAAAAGGATAGCAATTGAAAATATTAATTCGGTTTACATATTTGTACGAGTGACCAATATGATTATGTCATAATGGAAAATGGAAACTAACTTGTTGCAATCCGAAATTTTTGCCGCCTTCTCGAAGCACCTTTCTAATCCTTGGGAGGCAGACCAAAAACCTTCGTCTCTAAAAGCTTTCAGATTCCGGCCAAATCCCACAGTCGAACACACCAACAATAATGACACTCGATAATTGCATTTCAATAACTTTCTCACTGAATCCCAAAAAGTCCCAAGATCTTGAATGTTCTGCTAGGTAAGACGCAAAATCAACAATAATATATCACTCTTGATAATTTAAGAGTTCTCATCAAGTCACTCGAGTGATATCAATTACAGACACAAAAATCAACTGAATTCAAATGAAAGACCATTAGCCGAAAAAATTTAAGATAACAATCTGAAAGTTTTGAATTCAAAATGCAAAATTCCACTTGAAAAGTTTTGGCACAAACAATGTGAATCAGAATGAGAACTAGTATGGGCCTGTGAAACTAAAAGTGATCAACTGATGGTTGAAGAACCAAGAACGCTTTGATCTCAATGTATTTCTCAACAACCTTCTTGACATTCAGAAATTACATGCTAGCTTGAGAAGGACTGTGGTAAGGCAAGTATATTACTGAACAAGGTAGTATGAGAAATTTAGCATGCAATGCATGAAAGAAGGACGAAACAATATCTAAAACACAACCACCACATTTCAGGCAAACATATCTTGTGCATCAGTACCTGGACTCTGTTTGCACCTACTGCACTACATTGCTCCAGTTGAGAAAGAACGCCATGCAAATGCCAAAGGATGCCAAAAGAATTATATACAGTAAGAGTTTCCTGCCGGACTCCCAATTCTGCCTGGCCAAGGATAACAACAAAACAACTTAGGAAAGATATAGAGAACAAATTTTAACTTTCAACTGATAGTACAAAGCTTGGAAATATCATCTAGCATTGCAACCGAAGATTTTACCTAATTTCTGCCATAATGCGGGTATTTTACAGTGTAATTAGAGATAAAGAATTTAAAAATCTGTTCAGAAATCACAAGCAAGTAACCCATGAAAATATCAGTCCAACATCTTCGTATATAAGGATAATAACACAGAGAAAGCAATTGCAGCAGTTCTTTAGATTATAAGAACATGGTTTTACTTGGGTGCTGGCAGGTGTGTGATTAAAAGAGAATGCCCACACGGTACCAAAACAAAGACTTGCTAAAGACTATAACTTAAGGTATGTTATGAGAAATGAAGGTAGAGCGAGAAATTTAATATCTTGTGCATCAAGCATTCGGACCTCGCCAGAATTGGCTGAGCATCCCGAAATACGCCACAATGCCAAAAGAAATATAGATGCCACTGAGAAACACAACATATATAGTAATTCAGAAGTCAGTAGTACAATGCATTGATCAATTAGGAAGACAAGAGGGAGGTGTGGGTTTGAAAAGCTTACAAGGCTTAATTTCAATGAGAGAAAGTTAAGCCATTTGGAGTCGTTTGTACATAAACTGTATATAAGTAATCTCGGAGAAGTAGCTTCAATCCAACCGTACACATTTTGGTTTTCCGCAATGCATTTGATGTAGCTTCAATCCAACCGTTTGTCTCGCACTTCAACCGATTTAAAAGAAAAGGGAGAAGGATAAACAACTTTTGTTATACTAGTTTGAATTTTTGTGTAGTACGAATGGAGACTAATAAAACAACAAAAGAGATAAACATATAACATCAACTCGTCATTTCATTTCCATAATTTCAAAACTTACTTCGATAACCGGAATGAGAAATCTTAGGCCAATCTCAGGCGCCGCCGTCCCTCCCCGCATCTTTGCTCCGTAAGGGATGACATCTCGATAATGCGCAGTGGTTTTTAATTTGGTGAGGCGTTGCATAGCTCGGGACACTTGGTACTTTAGATTCTGCAATTCCGAATCATCACCCGTAAGGGATGTGTAAAGCTACCCAACCATCTGTGCAAAGTCTCCACTCACAAATTCATCTACCTCCAAACGTGTTAGAGAAGTGAGGTGTTGAATTTGTTGAGGCAGTAGACTTGAGCTTAGGCCAACCTCAACTCTAACCTTGTAAGATGCATTAATGATCCAACTTGAAAATCGTGGAAGGAATCGAGCTCCCCTGTAATTCACCGATTCTCAATTCCTCTGCGGGCAAACTCTAAATTGGGCAAGAGATTTTAGCTTCGCCAATTTACAATCTGCAAATAACGGAGAGAATTGAGGTTGTCTAAACTTGGAAGAGTCTCTAAATTAGGGAAACCGTTTATCGCCGCGCCTCAAGAGAGAGTGGGAATTGCACTCGCCGCCCAACTTTCTAATCTTTCTACAATTTCTAATCCACGTAGTCGGCGGATGCGAAGGTGCGCAAATCTCGAAATGCTTAACCTCAAGACTCGCTACTTTGGCCACCAAACGATGCTAGCTTTGGGCAATCCATTATCCACAATTGTCAAGAGGTGAGTGGGAGACGCCGCCTTTAATTTCAATTGATGTCGATTATTGCAATTCCATATCCACAATTCAGAGAGAGGTGAGGTTGATTTCAATTGATGTTAGATTATTGCACACCCCTATAATCAATTTATGGAGAGAGGTGAGGTTAATTTCAATTGATGTCGATTATTGCACCCCCGTATACTCACTTCTCGGGAGGGTGCGCACCGAACACTCACCGGCCTCGACAACTTTACAATCCGATATATCCAATTCCAAAGGAGAGAGGTGCAAAGACTCTTAACCCACTCCTGTAGCCTTGACAATTGTTGACAATCAGAAATCAGAATAGGCGTAGAGATGCCATGCCCTCGTAATTGGAATCAACTCTAGACTAGGACATTCGTATCTCCAAGGAGGAGGAAGGAGAGGGAGTGTGTCTAGCCCATCCGCCAAATGCCTCGCCCACACATTTCCTAATAACCAATGTCTCCGCAGAGAACCGCAACAACCAAATACATCTGGGGCAATACAGTTAAATCAACGCACTTTCTATCTTCAAAACGGAGAGATTATTGTTCTTCTTCAACATCCCTTGCGCCAGAAACAAGCCGCTCCCTTAATACCTTCTATTTCGAGGAAGTGAGAGTTGTTAGTCCACCGCTATTTCTTCTATTGGCCTTCTCGTTATCACTAGAAATTATCTCCAACTTTTTGAGAAATGGAAATGACTCGGAGCATTTCTCAATTTGGAACATTTTACAATGTGCAACTCGAGGCAAGGAAAACCACCGTTTTGTTGATATCGTTGGTGCTTCTTTCCATTCAATTAGATCGCCGCACCTAGAAATATATAATACTTTTTTTAGGGCGGGAAATAAAGTAATTATCTCCTTACTTGTCTGACTACATTGTGGACAAGATCTTCACAACCATAGAACCTACCCAACACATTTTAAGTTGGCCATTTCACTAATCTCAAGCTTCTCGTAAGATTGGGTAAATGACCGAGCGGTGGGACTCCCTTCACATTTGTCGCATCCAAGTAATCGAATCTTCTTCAAGTTGTTGAGCAAGAATGCACCTACTCATCATCCACAATGGAAACTTATTGCCCATGAAGTTTTCAATAATTAGGGTCTTTAACTTAGATGCTAACGTGAGGCCTTCTAGACATCCTCCTCCTCATTGTTGTCGCTTGTTGACCTACCCTCTTGTCCATTCAAGCTTAAATGGCATACTTTCTTCTTATCCTCTTAACTTAGCTTTTTGCTTCTTCACCATTCTTTACGTGCTCCAGTTACGAACGATTAATTCCACCTTTCAATTGTTCCAACCTACCAATCCCTTCAATTCGACGACCAACTTACTACCCACCGAAAAGAAAGGTAATGCTCAAGGCGAGTCACCCGCCCTTATCCCCCGCGTGGAAATTTCGTACCTTATCAAAATAAATATGCCTCAAAGCTGGATCAAGTTTTGCACTTCTTTGGAAACTCTTTAAGGGCACACCGTTGCTCTTAACGTCCGAAGGTTATGTGAGCTTGCCATAGATTTGGGAGTGCTTTTGAATCTTGTTTTGGAAATGTCAAGATACCTGGGCAGCCAAACTCCTTCCAACCGAAACCGGAAATTCTTCAATATTAGCCGCATTACGTAAATTTAAGAGCGCAAAGCTTTGAACCGTGAAGAATGTTAGTCGGAACTTCACCGTTGTCGGAAAACAAGGACCGCAATTTCCCAAGCACTTCTTTTTGGAATTTGTTCAAGTAGAAGTAGAAACCTCGAAAGCAACATGTCGAATTTCTTGTGATGATTCCGGGCCGCGCAAGTCTCCTTCAAGATTCGGATTTGAATACAAGTTCCCGCAAGATCATGCACGAGATCGTGCATCTTGCATTTGCTAATAATGCCATTATCATCCACTGTAGCATCTTGAAATAAGGAGCTTTGCAATAGAATATCAAAATATTGATCGCCTATGTCCTCCATCTCTTGGATTACTTTACAGCGAAGGGTGGAGTAGGCCTTGAGCCATCCAAAGTTGAATCAAGTTATCTCTTCGAATTTCAAAATCTTTCTCGAACACCGAGCAATATGCAAAACATTGCTTCATGATGGTGATTCTAAATTGTCAAAACTCAACTTCAAGACTCGGCATAATGTTATCTTCTCCTTTGATAGGTCGTGCCATATTCGACTATCTTTGAACGACGACCATTCCGTTAAATACTTTTTTGTGTGCAAATGCCTCCCAAAACCGTTGATTGGATTACGTGAGTTTCTATCACTTAATGATCCATGCTGCATTGAAGTTCTACTTAATTAGTTTCAAAGGTTTCCTAAAATAATGTAGAAAATTACTTTCATTCAATAATAATGCAAACCGGCTTATGCCCTTAACTAATTTAATTGGATTATAACTAGATTGGTGAAGCTTTTGCATCCTCTCGAAGACTCTCGTAAATCCAATCACTTGCAAATAATATAACTAAAATTCAATGAGCTTGATCGAACATGAATGAATGAATTTTTCAAATAATATAACTAAAATTCAAAGTTTGCAAATAATATAACTAAAATTCAATGAGCTTGATTGAACATGAATGAATGAATTTTTCAAATATAACTAAAATTCAAAGTGTGTTTGCTACCAAATAATGTACTAAGTATCGAACATGAATGAATGAATTTTTGTAAAGATGATCTTTAAATAATTATCACAAAAATAAACTATTTCGATTATGAAATTTGTACAATGAATATATATATTTGTCACAAGGGGTGGATAAAGTGGTGAGCGCCATAAGTTATAAATGAAAACATAAAAATAAAATAAAAAAAGGTGCAAATCTATGTTAAGAGTACACACCTTGCCACTAACGGAATGCCACCACAATTTTTAGCAATCTCCTTCCAATTGTCCGGGAACGTATCTATATTAGCACCGCTATTGGAGAAAGCTCTATATTTCATGATGGACCAACATTCATCCGCAGAAAGTTTTCCCAAGTCATGTCGCGGAAGTAGCTTCCTCTTCCGAGATTGTTGCGACTTTGCCATTGCGGTAGTGACAATAATTTTGGACCCTTTAGCTTAATAAAGTTTTGACAAACAATCCATCAAATTCTCCCATTTTCTGGAGTCTTCGTTCCAAACGTCATCAAGTACTCTATAAGTATCTCTTATCTTTCAACTCTTCATTAAGGAACATAAGCAAGGCCTGCCGATTACTCAAGGGGCTTTTTCCTCGGCTTAAGAGATTCTAACATCCGAAGTAGGACGAAATTGACGTCGAAAGTGTCGGATACACAAATCCAAATTTTTTTTCAAAAACTTGTGGATCGAATCCTCATTGGGTAAACCGACTTGGCCAAAGTTGTCTTTCCGAGGGCCTCCCATTCCCCACAATGGCCATAACTGCAAGATTTTCTTGATTGTATTTGGAGTCGGTCAAGGTTGTAACTATTTCTGACACAACCTCTCCCCTTCCAACGGTTATTTCATCTCTGCCAATGAATGCGCTGGTTTGTCTGTCCCATCTATTTCCTCGAGGGGTTGCGTCTTTACTCTTTGGAAACTAGTCCAAGAACAGGTGCCTCGCTCTTGAGATCCACCAAGGATGCATTGATCTTCTGAATTTTATGCGCCATTTTCAATCGAAATGCAAGTGGATTGGAGAGTGAAAAGAAGTTGAGCACCTTTTCTTTCATATGGTTTTGGATTTCGACTTTACGCCGATCAACTTCGTAGTCGAATTCATCCAAGAGATCGTCAGCATCATGAGCTATGTCTTTGAGGTTCTTCACCCATTTCTCTATTAACTTTGCTCCGACCTGTTAGAGAATGAAAAATAGAAAAGTATTTGAGATTATTGGTAAATTGTGTGAGATTGTAATAAGAGAATTCACAAATTCTTTGCATAACTACCTTGTGGTTGGTCGGCAACATCAACCAAGAAACGTTCAATGTCGGTTAATGTCTCTCGAAGCCTTCTGAGTTCAGCTTTTGAAACCCCAAGCAAGACTGAGTTCTTGGGCAGCCAGTGACGCCACCTTCGAGAGTATTCCTCAACAGAAAAAGTAAACACAGTGTCTGCAATCTCCTGTCCATGCCGATCGAGTGAATATTTCTCTCGAGTAGATCGATTGAATTCACAAATAAAAAATGATGGGTTATGATGCAACTTTTATCATAATAATTGAAGGACATATTCGATCCTTTTCTTTATAGTTTATAGGCATCTACTTCTTTCCTTCCGTGATGCTTCCAAGTATCTTCCGTGACGCTAGAATCCAAATCTGCTTGGTCAAATACATATAATTCCCACAATAGTCAAAGAAGTGGCTGGTGAGAATTATTAAAATTATTAAAAATCGTGCGTTTTGAATTTAATTGGTCCTCCTTGATGCCTAATGCTTTAGTTATGTGTATACTTTCTGCTTCATTTGTTCTTTCTTTCCCTAATACTTTCAGGAATCTTAATTACCCTTTACAAATTGCTTTCAAGTTCTAACTCCTTTTCTTGATGCCTTCACTGTATGTACTGGCCCTTTTGTGTCGTCGCGGTCGATGCAAGGCTTTGCGAGTTGGCCTTTTCATCAAATAATCATGAACAAGAAATCATGCGTTCATAAGATAAATAACAGTACGTGTACTCTATGTATATAGTTAATATCAATCAACGATTCTAAATTTAATCCCCATACAACGAGTAATTCGCTTTTCTATTAAAACACACCCCTCCGTTTCTATTCAAATGTCTTTTATTTCTATATACGCTTTTCTTTCTCTCGTTGTGATACCGCATTGCAAAACACTCGCTTCTTTTTATTACTTCTTTCGGTCAAATAGTTGTAAAAATATACAAATCTCAAATTTAGTTTGTACACAAAAATATCATTTGGATTAGTTTTACTTTTTATTTTCGTTTACGAACTTTATTTATTTTAAAGATGTATCATTTGGATTAGTGGGAAATTCCTTGTTTTGTGGCCTCTCGACAATTTAAAGTAATTCATACATTTCTATCCCGCCGCTACAACTTACTATACACAAGAAAGATAAGACGTACAACATTTAAATGATATAATAAAGAGGTGGGAGGGCTTTTTGTGTGTAAGGGCGAACCAAATGTGCAGTCCAAATTCACATACCGAAAGTTTTCTTCTTTATTTTTTTTAGCCATTTGCATTTTAGACTTTGAATTCAAAAGTTTAAAATGAGTGGGAAGATCACTATTCATTTGGATATGTGCACGTGCCCATGTTTATTGTGATCATTGACGATATGAGACTTACAACACATCAAGATTGATCAAGACAGTTGATGCATTGATCAAGACGGTTGGATGCATATGAAGCCCACATCACATTCGAATAGCAAATTATGTACCCAAAAATGAATAGCGACTTTATGATTGAGAGAGAGCAATAATGAAGTACAAGTTTAACCAACTTGAACAGAAGCTATTAACCGAAAATCTCAACTTATTTGCAGTAGAAACAAGAAAAGCTACAATCTTTTCTGGCAAATCACCAGCAATCGTCCGAAAGCATGATCTGAGTACCGGTGCTCCATCTTTCTCCCTTTCCTAGTAGGCAAAATTACAGTCTGCATGTGCGGCTATATAAAAATCAAAAGCTGCCACCTTTTTTCAAAAAATTTTTTATCCAACATCATCACCTCCAATCCAAACAATAATCAAAATAGAAATACCATTTAATCATCGTTACGTAAATTAAAACCTCTTCGCCCAAATCATAGAAAAGTATGGTGATTGGTGACGCGGGAATTCCCAATTCTTGCGGGAAAATGCATTCAATTTATCAATTCTCCATACATATATACAGATAAATAGATAAAAAATAATAAGAATACGATGATTCGAGGAGGAGAGAGGAGAGCGTAATGAGTAGACGCCGACGAGGGGGGCTGAGGAGGAGCGTGGCGCTAATCCAGTTCTCGGAGATCTTGTGGTGGATCTTGTTGGGCAGATCTCTCCAGAGTCCCGGCATCACCTCTGCTGGAACGGCGACAGGGCGTACACCACCGCCTTCATCCTCACCGGCTGCTTCCCCTATTTGTATTCCTCCAGAAACTTCTCCAACTTCCTCCCTTCTTCTTCGTCCTCTCTGGATATGAATGAAAGTGTTTGCCTTTACGCAACCTAATTCTTACATCATTGGAAGCCCACGCTAGGCCTATTACCAGAAACCGTTTGTCAGGCCCGTTTACTTAGTTGCTTCCATGGGATCGGTCCGCCTCCACCTCGCCTCCTCACACAACTCGTTGGGGGGTGCCAAATTATAATTTTCTACAATGCTACGTAGTATTCAATGATACCTAAAATTAATAGCTAAGATTAAAACATAAAGGATCTAAATAGTTGTGGAAACTGGAATTTAGTTAAAATACTGTAGAATTAAATGATACGCTCGAATTGAAGCCTTACCTAGAAACAAGGAATTTGGGTGAAGTCTCACAATGAGTCAAATATAAATTAGCATTTAATCCGCCATCTAGAGCAATAGGGCAATCGAGCTTGAGACCTCCTACCTTAAAAGTGGGAAAAGAATATCACTAAACCATAGTGCTAGTGATATTAAGGGCAAGTTATATTGAGGGAAAAGAAAAAAATAAAACATGAGTTATGAACTTATGAATACGAGGTGAGCTTAAGTTACAAGTTACTTGTACAAAGTTTTGTCTTTAAGAGCAAGCCCCGATCGAGCATACTTTGATTTTCGCTGATGTATTTTGGGATTTATAGTATCATATTTTCATCACGTTTCCAACATATTAAACATTGGTTCTCTCTTTCGAGATTGTAGCTAGCCGCTAAAATTATCCATTCTTGCCCCCAAGATCTCGAGTTCAATATCCGCCTACAAAAATAATTATAGAGTATTCACCCATGCACATGAGATCTTGAGTTCAATTTTCCCGTCCCCTATTGTTGTATGGTCATGTCACTACTAGATGAGATAATGTTGATCAAAGTGTATGTTACAACATACAATTTAGAAGCGAATCCACCCAAAAAAAAATGCAAAACATATTAAACAATCGATTATGCATATTCGTCGGAGTTTAGACAGCCAGCCATGTTAATAATGTATACATGTTCGCATAATAAAGAATAACTCATATGATATGACATAATTTTTCTCTACTTCTACAATCACAATCGACTACAAGCACGAAAGTTATAACAAAAGTAGGGTTGGAATTTGTACCGAAAATATCGAAACCGAACCGAAAAATACCGAACGGGAATACCGAAAAGCCCAAACCGAAATACCCCGATTGGTTCGGTCCCCGATACCGAAAATGCTGTGGCCCCGGTACGGAGTTCGGGACGATATTACTATATATTCGGTAATATCGAACCGAACCGAATTGAAGAAATTCCGATTCTCAATTCCCGAAAATACCGATCAACTCCCATCCATTCCCACCCATCCCCATTTGTGCGAATCGACCGAAACAAAACATATTCCTCTCCTCCTCTCCTCTCCTCCCACTCTCTCGAAATCTCCTCAATTCTCAAAAAATATCGACCGGACCTGCACTTAACGATTCAATCCCATCCATTCCCAGCCATCCCCATTCGAATTGAATGATCGAAAAACAAAACATATTCCTTTCCTCTCCTCCCCGCCGCCCGCCCCCTCACCCCGAAACCGAAAGTTTGAAACACCATCAAACTTACTTCCAATCAAATCCACTTCCTCTTCTCCTCTCCGGTCTCCGTTTCCGGCAAGTTCTTCTCCTCCCTCTCTCGACCTCCTCAATTCTATTGCTGCGGGATTTAGGCTTTCGGGCTAGGGATTTGGGATTTAGCCAAAGAAGTATAGAGTTTTTGAATTTGTTTATTGATTCCGTGAATGCTGTGATTCCGTGTGTGTGTGTGTGCTGTGAATTTGTTTTTGAATTTGTTTATAGAGTGTGTGTGTGTGTGTGTGTATGCCGTGATTCTCGTGAATGTGTGTATGCAAAGTGAGTGAGTGTGTGTGTGTGTATGTTGTTGTGGTTCTCGTGAATGTACAGTGTGTATGCAGTGAGTGAGTGTTGTGTGTGTGAGTGTTGTGTGTGTGTGTGTGTGTGTGCTGTCTTTCTGATGTAGTATTTAATCACATTGTAGCAAAGCAACTGATAGTTGGATCTTGATAGTTGGATTTGTTATTGCAATGTTTTCTATTACAAATGTAATATCTATCTATAGTTTTCAGTGGTGCAAGTTTGTGATTGGGAAGGGATGCCTATATATATATCTATTCTTCTGATATTGAACCAACGAGAGAGTGAGCGAGATAAAGAGATTAGAGGGAGAAAGAGAGAGAAGGGAAACAAAAATTAAGCAATCAGCCTTTAATCGAAAGGGGTTGCCTTTAATCGAAGCAATCAACCTTGATTTTCAGCTCTCTTATTTCTTCCATACTTATTTTTGTATCAATCTTTCTAGCGTGATAATATAGCCACTGTTATCAAAACTAGTTTTATGCATATGTTAAGTATATATCTTGGTTTTGGCTTTTCCAAGAAGCACGATTGAATTGAATTCTAACACCTCGCCCATTTCACCACAAAGAAGATGGGCGAAGTTTCAATCTTCTTTGGTTTCTCATTTTTCGATTTCATTTTCTTACTGTTTGTGATTCGTGGCTTTTCTCTCCCCGTTACCCTCTTGCTTTCACTCTTGAAAGATTGCAGGATATTAAGATTGCTTACTTAACTCATATGCCTCGTCCTTTTTTCCCTTCCCTTCACTCTGTTTTGTTTGTTGTATAATGAGAGTAAGATAATTCCAGCTCATCCTTATTTGTTGTCACATTTTAGTGATGTCCTCGTCCTTATTTGTTGCTGGGAATTGTGAGAAAAATGAATACATCTTTTTTCATACTTGTGCACTACTTCGTTTTTGTTTGTGTAAAATTGTTGTTCTTTGGTTAATATTATATTTGAGAAATTTTCAAAGAAAAAAATAACCAAACTGAATCGCCAAAGTCATTCTTTATCCTTTTATGTAGGTACACTTAATATTCAAGGCCAAAGTGAAGGGGAAATGCCACCACCTTCCTCCTACACCACAACCAATTGGCCCAACGCCTCAACCACGCTCCACCTCCACATCCTCTTTCAACTTCAAGTGGAAGGGGGAGGTCAAACTTCTACAACAACTACACGAGGAAGGGTTCAAGTTTCTACTTCTACTAGGGAAGGGGCCGAAAGAGAGGAAGGGTTGAACCTTAGGTCCTTATCTTAACTCATCATTTCTTTTGGATTTGGAACTTATTTGTACTATAACTTATTTGGATTACTTTATTTCTTTTGGGTTGTATAATTGATTGAATGGATTGAATTTGAATGGATTATGGATTGAATGGATTGAATGTATTGAATTTGAATGGATTATGGATTGAATGGATTGAATGGATTGAATGGATTGAATGGATTGAATGTATTGAATGTATTGAATTTGAATGGACTATGGATTGAATGGATTGAATGTATTGAATTTGAATGGATTATGGATTGAATGTATTGAATTTGAATGGATTATGGATTGAATGTATTGAATGAATTAGAATTTAGAGTTAATATGTGTGTATGTATGAATATGTGAATGGATTGAATAAAATGGGCCAAAAAAATTGACTCAAAATCTTTTGGGTTTTTGTCCATTTCGATTTCCAATACAAAACCGAACCGAAATTTTCTGTGATCCCGGCCTCTTTCGTATCCCGAAATTTCTGGATACGTAAAATTCCTTGCTCGGTTTCGATATTGGAAATTTTCTCCCCCGAATTTTGGTACCTGTGATTCGGTTTCCCTGCATTCTCGGGTTGCCACCGAACCGAACCTAGCCCTAAACAAAAGAATACCTCGCTCATCCGTACCGCATTGATCCTCACACCAAATGTGTCCACAATAAGGTCGTCCCTACGCTTGCATACGTAATTGAATTACACTAAGAAGCATGTAGTGACAAGTAAGCTCAAGAGTCGTACAGAGGACGGTAACTTAACAAGCAGTGAGTCGAGTGAACCATTAGGAGTCACACACCAATTCTCGCACACTTCATCCCGCTTGAAGTGAAAGGGAGAGACGCTACCATATGGTTGAGGGCTCTCTTCGTAAATTGGATTTTAGCATAGCTAGCCTCTCCTCAATCGGCTCTCTCAGAAGTGGTCTTGTGACTCGCCCCGAAATGAAAATCGAATTCAAGATTCATGAATTTTGTGAAAAATGTGATTAAAAACCGAGAGTTATAGCTCGGGCGCCTTGTGTGAAAATGCGATTAAAGACCAAGCGGTACTTTTTAAGAATGAAGGGGCATCTACGTATTGTATATTAAGGGAAAGAGAAATCACCCATGATTCATTGTAATATGTATTTGACAAAAACGATACTTCATAAATAAAAAGGCAAAGGAAAGTATTTGTATTGAAAAGCCGAAGGGACGGTAGCCGAAACAATACCATAGGTTTGAAAAGCCGAAGGGACGAGTCAGACCCGACTATTTACGAGTATTATAACTTAGTTTTTCGGGATCGACATTCTTTTCATACCAAGCACACGGCAGTGCACAAAACATACAAATCTAGCAGAAACCCCTTTGGTTGGGCATCATTCTAGAGACGCGAGTTATCTCTATCAATACAAAGAGTACCAAAGTTAGCAATTTCCTTCCTCAACATATATATAATAACACAATGAAAACAAGAATATGTGAAAGTACGGAATCGATTTCCCGACAAAGAGTTCAACTCATCGATATTACGAAAAAGGAAGTTCCATTTTACCCCAAAGAACTAAATCTTCATGCCCTTCCTAGATGCGTAAAATTAGACATCTACATTCTCAAAACCCAAAATCTAATTTTTGATTTGTATATATGTTGTTATTTCTTACGGGTTTTGTAGAATTTAATCTTTTGCTTGTCATAAAGGGATTACAATTAAACCAGACTCCGCCGTAATATTGACATTTGTCATGTTTCTTGTTGAGTTATTGTCACTAATCTGTTAATTTTGGATTGTGAATTCTCAAACTCAAAACCTTAACTCCAAAATTTTGTTTTGGATTGTTTTGTATCATGGGTTTTGTAGAATTTGACCTTTTTAATGACACATCCCCGATCTTGACACGCTAAGTGTTAAGTGATGAAAGCCAATTATGCAAGTGATTGAGAAAAGTAAGTAAAAGTAGAGTAGAAACGGAATTAAGGCGTGCTAAGTGATGGAAAAACTCATTATTACATGTGCATACACCGTAGCGTACTAAGTAGTGCATGCATAAAAATTATGATATTTTAAGAAAAAAAGTCAAATTTTGTAATGTCCATTTCTCTTTGGTACAAAAATACAAGTGTTTGACGTTTCTAATTAGATTTACCTTACATATTTATAAGTCATTACATCATAATTAGTTGATAAAATGTATCTACTACGTATCTACATCTAAAATTGTGGTTAATGTATTAGCGCCGACCTAAGTTTGAATTAGATCTAAAATTAGGTCAATTCAAACTTACCTAAGTTGAATAATCCATACCGTAAACAAAAATGTTATGCTCACAAAAGAATTTATGTATATGAAATTATTTTACTATATGATGGGTATAAATACAACATTATTTTTATTTAAAGGAAATGGTTATCCACAATTTAAAGTAGTCATCATATATCCTTCTTCTTTTCTTGGTTTTTTTTCTTAATTAGAAAGAAGTTCAAGAAGATCATTTTGAAGTATTAATAACAATTTATTAATTAAATATATATATATATATATATATTAATATGAGGTTTGTTGTTTTCTTATTTGTCAAGCATAAATGTATAGAGTAACGCACTCAATTTCTTGTTTTTGTAGCTCTTCATTTTGACGCTCATTTTTGTGAGTTGTCATTCATAAATTAGAGAGTTTAATCTTTTCGCAAGCAATGTAAAAAGTTTTTATTTGCTCGTATCTTATTATTATAAATATATATATATATATATATATATATAACATTGTCGGTGGTAATTCAAAAAAATGTAAGCTCCTCCTATTCTTCCCCTCCCTACCAACCACCATAGAAGCGTGACAAATGAGCAAATAACACAGAATTCCGTGTGCTAAATCACTCCACACCTAATGCTAATTCAAAACCGATCAATCGAAAAGACCCATGTGTAATAGACAATTCGCATCAAATGTCCCACTTCTCCACCGACATAAAACTGACACATGCTAATGCTAATGCTAATTTGGAACCCTTTTGATTTTCAGTCGAAGCCGACATTCAGAAATTAAGTATATGCTCCAACTTAGTAAAGCTGCGGAAAGAAATACCATAAGTATTAAGTATCAAAATAGTTCTGTAGTTCTGTTAAAACAGAAACCTCACATACTTCTTATATGCTGCAATTTTCGAAGCAGGAACACTTCCTCTAGCATTATCGTTTGCTAGGCTAAGGCCCTCAGATTCCGGCCAAATCCCGCAGTCGAACACACCAACAATAATATCACTCTCGATAATTGCATTTCAACTAACTTTCACTGAATCCCAAAAAGTCCAAAGATCTGAATGTTCCTCTAGGTAAGACGCAATCAACAATAATATATCACTCTTGATAATTTCAGCAATAATACGGGTAATCAACAGTTCATCAAGTCACTCGAGTGATATCAATTCCAGACACAAAATCAACTGAATTCAAATTACTGTGCATACAATTCAGAAATTACAATTAGCCCCAAACTATCAGTCCAACATCAAGCTTACCCAAAAACAAGTCCTGGGATAAATATAAACAAATTTTGTCAATATTGTGCAGGAAACTAAGCAATCAGGATAAAATTCCACTTGAAAAAAATTGGAACAAAACAACGTGAATCCGGAAATAACAGAACTAGTCTGGGCCTGTGGAATCGACTGAAGGTAGAAGGGGGCTATAAGGCAAGGATTTCTTAACCAAGTCCGCTTCGATTTCAATGTGTAGTTCCCTCTCAACAACAAACACCACATTTCGGGAAAACTTATCTTGCATCAGTACCTGACTCAGTTTACACCTTGAGCATCCTGAAAAAAAGCCACAACATGCCAATAGAAATATAGATGACCATCGAGCCATTAACAATTTCACTGCTCGGCTCGTCGATTGCTTGTCGTCCGCGTCGTCAGCACAGCTCGAATATCCGACAGCATCGAATTCCATTTCTCCAGCTTTTGCCAACGCCTAGTAGGCGTCTAAAGTAGCTCAGCGTCTCACGAGATGTCAACCTTTCAAGCAGCACTTGAAGGAGTCCAGAAATAAAAAGACCTCTCCCAGTGACATAGCTTAAGCTTATGAAAACAACTTCTTCAGGAGAGTGTGTGTATAAACAGCTTCTTGAGGAGAAAGGAAGGTATCGAGAGATTGAAAGAGTGAAGTGAAGCAACCAATCCAAGAACAAGTAAGCAAATGTTACGAGGGAGCTTGAGCAATGTCCACCGCCGAACTGCAAAAAAAGTGAAACCCGTTAAGCTTTTTAGTATTCAATGAATCGCACATTAAAACGAATTAGCCTCGAAATTGTTCGAGCTCAGGCGTGTGCTTTTCTTTCTTTTTTGCACATAAATTTGTACCACTTTTTTTCACCCAAGAACAAGAGCAAGCTCCTTTACCTACTTCCATCGTAACATAACAAGATGGTTTATGCAAACATGATCACTTATATATAAACTATAAAATATACAAGTATATATGCCTCTTCAGCTGGATAGCATTATTTACCTACTTTTTGTGGGATTATAATTACATGATGGAAATGCAAAATTTCCTGACAAGCACAAAGAAATAAATACCATAGAGGGTTTGACTAAGCACAAAGAAGTAAATTATAGATATTATCCCTTAATTTTTTGGTCAATTTCAACTTCATGCATTTTCTAATATTTTCAATTTCATACAACGACTCTCTATTTCATACATTAGGCTCCGTAAAAAGGCCGATGCCTTAGCCCAAATTTCATTTTTTGTTGTTGTGTGGGCCAGCCCCCCGCCTGGGCCTAGCCGGCTTTATCTCGGCCCGATTTTAAATGGGTAGCGCCCGGGCCTTACATTGTAGGCCATCACTGCCTCGGCCCTTAGGCTCGATATTTTTTAACTTTCTTTAATATAATTAACTCTTTTTCAACACTTATATAATTTAATTGACTATATTAACCAAACAAAATACCTTAATTGAAATGGTAATTGACAACTAATAGACCTAAGAGCATTTTCACCCACCCATGCTAAATTGACATGGCTAGATCCCAAATCCAACCCAAAAACACACCTCCACCCATTTTAGCAAGCAAGCCATACCGGTGGAGCAGCCCATGTCGATTCCGAGTCCAAGTCCAGATCCATGGCACTTACTATTTACATTGGTGTATAGTGGGACAATTATAAGCAACTTATTCTACATTAATCTCATCCATTGAGAAGAATAATTGGTGAATAGTAACTACCATGACAATTACTATTCACAATGGGTAGAGGATAAAGAAAAAGCCAAGACATTTTACTATTTAAGCAACAGTAACTCCGCCACAAATCCACTTCTAGATTGAAATCCACCAAATCGGCGTAAAATGCTCTAAAAGGTCCAAGGTTCAATTCTCAACAACATTATTGTTTTTTATGTTTAAATGAAAAACATTAAAAAGTCAAAAATTGGGCAGGGCTGGGCGCCCCCGCTTATGTGCCCGAATTTTCTCGTGGTCTAAAAAGGGCGGCCTTTGCATATTCTGGTGATGTACCGCCCAAATTTTGGGTGTTTCTTTTGAAGGACCTGTCTGTTGCTGCATTACCTTACGAAGAGGTTTGTTCCATTAGTTATTCCCTTTTACTTTGTCTAGCATAACATAGATATTTGAGTAGAGTTGCGAGGTTCAAACCTTATTCCGCAGTCGATTGTAATGGGATTTTATGCTCTAACTTGGACAATTTAGTATTTACAGGTTACATATAGTTACATCTTTGGTTTGTTAATAAATCTTGACATAATCTTCAATGAATGCTGTTATTTGCTTACGATCTTCTGTAATTTATGGCTGATTAGGCTCTTTCGAACGGGAAACCAACTGTTGTTGAGTTCTATGCCGATTGGTGTGAAGTATCAGGAATTAGCTCCAGATGTCTATAAAGTTGGGCAACAGTACAAGTATGATCTTCAAGTTCTAAATTATTTTATTTTTAGAATTGCATCACTCTCTCTAAACGCTTAAATATAGTGAATGCTCATTTTTTGGTTATTTATTTTTCTGAAATACTTGAGAATCTCAATAATATCTGAGAGTGCTACACTCTCTTCTTTTTAATATAGATCTACTATTATTCTTCATAATTCACCAACTTTTGTATGCAGGGATCGTGTAAATTTTGTTATGCTGAACGTTGACAACACAAAGTGAGAACAGGAGCTTGATGAGTTTGGTGTTGAGGGTATTCCACACTTTGCATTCCTAGATACAAAGCGGGAAATGAAGAGGGCAACGTAGTAGGCAGGCTTCCCAGAGAAGTACTCGCTTGAGAATGTGGATGCCTTTGCCCGTGGAGAAGCGTCCATACCTCATGCTCCTATAGTGTGGGACAGTATTCAAGTGCTGAAGCCAGAAAGGTTCACCAAATTCTGATCCAAGAAGTCACGGATAGGTGCTCGCTAATTTGGAGAAGAACCCATTGTTGTTAAAGGAATTACGTATAAAGGTAAGCAGTATCCACCTTGCTGATATAATGCTATGCATTTATTAATTGCAATTAAGTTTCTAGTTAGAAACCGGTTTTTCTTGGCATTAGTTAGCTGAAGCTTTTTGAATTGGAGAGCCGTAGATGTCATTTCGTCATTCATTATTTTCAGTGTTCCACCCTTGGGGTACGGTGTTAATGAGCCCCATTTTATCTAATTGGTTCTACGTAGTCCGAGTTTAAATTTTCCTAAGCCTCCAACTGTAATCTCTTATTCTCAATTCCCATTTGTTAATCAATTTTATAAAATACTTTTCACTTTGTCAAATAATAACATGTGCAAACAAATTTTACATTTGATAGGAAAGTATTATTTCTAGTAGATGCGGGTATCCACAAATGAGAGGGTATTTGGGACCGTATAAAGGCGAAACATATCATCTCCTGGATTTTCGTAGGAGTGGCCAACCAACTGCGTATAAAGAGGTATTCAACCATAGACATTCTTCTCCTAGGAGCGTAATTGAGCGCACATTTGGAGTTTGGAAGAAAAGATGGGCAATTTTAAGGGATATGCCTACTTATCCGTTCAATAAACAACGCATTGTCATTGCTACAATGGCTCTTCATAACTACATAAGAAGGCATTCCGAATGTGATAGCCATTTTGATGTCCTCAAGACTTTAGTGAAGAGGAGTGATAGTGATGATGATGATGAAGAAGAAGGCCAAAATCACCATGATCAAGGATCACAAGAGATGGACGCATTAAGAAATAGTATAACCGTTAAAGTTTGATGAATGCATCTAATCGATCATTTTTATATTGAACCATTTGTAGATATTTTAACTGCTTGATGTATGTATTATATAGTTGATGAAAGATATTAACCGCATTATATGATCTTATATTATTTCAATATTTAAAATAAATTTGTCATAATAGTTATTTACAATTTGGGCTAATGTGAAAGTAAGACGAAGAATATAAGAAAAAAATATATATGTAATAAATTGACCAATATTTTTGCCAAACAATTAAATTAATAATACATCTAGCAACATGCCCTTTTTAGTCATTTTACATACCACAATAGCTTTTATATACAAGTTTACCAAACACTCACCTTTTTTTTGCTAAAGCACTTTTACAACTTCCAGCTTACCAAACACTTACCTCGTTTTTTTCACAATCGTTTTTTTCACAGCCACGCCATAAGTAGTTTTGAAAAACATAGCAACCCAACCAGAGTACGTCGAAGTCGCAAAGGCAATGCATTGATCAATTAGGAAGAGAAGAGGGAGGTGTGGGTTTGAAAGCTTACAAGGCTTTACCTCAATGTGAAAGTTCGAGCCATTTGGAGTCATTTTTGTACATAAAACTCGGGAATACAAGTAATCTCTGAGAAGTATGTAGCCATTCCCCCGAAAGTTGCATCCTATGAATATCAAACTCGTATTACACTTTGGTTTTTCCGCAACGCATTTGTTGTAGTTTCGCAAGGCGCTGCGTAGCTTCAATCCAACTGTTTGTCTCTGGTCACATTACCGATTTAAAAGAAAAGGAGAAGGATAAACAACTTTTGTTATACTAGTTTGTCTCAACACGCACTTTCTTTCATTAGATTTTCTTTTCGTGAAAAAAAAAAATAAAATACATCCCCGAAAAATACAAAGATGAGAAAGTGAGGAGGGAGTAGATGTAGATGGAATGGATTTCGCTCTTGGGAGAAATGTGATCAGGTGAGTAAATGTGATATCTAAACTCGAGAAAGTTGTGAGCTCATAACCCACTAGCCATTGCATTGACTCTTTGGTGTCCACTCTAAAAATGAGTAATGACGATAAATAGTGTAATCAACAAAAATCACACAAGAACTTAAACGATATATCGTGGTTCACTTAAATAAGGCTACATCCATATTGAGTAGATTCTCTAGATTTTACTATGATAATGGAGGTTACGTTTACAATGTGCTTGAGAGCCTTTTTAGAGTAAAGTGAGAGAGTAAAAAGTGAAGAGAGTTTCAATGTGGAGGGTAGTACAACAGTTTTCTCACTCATTTTTCTTGTCTAGCATTCAACACTTTGGCTGCTGCTTGCACGTCCAAGACCTCACTTCCGTCACCCAATGAGCTCATGTAATCAAAAAAACTCTGACTTGGAAATACAATGGAAAGCTGAGCCTGTGATGCAAACTGATAAGGTTACACTTCGATTTTGTGAACATCTTGGAGAAACGCCAATGCGAAAAGAAATATAGATGCCACTGGAAAAACAGCATATATAGTAAGTCAGAAGTCAACAGTACCATGCATTGATCAATTAGAAGAGATTTCAATGCCAAGGTTCGAGCTTATATATTTGCAACCGTTGTCCATAAATTTGGAACAAAAGTAACAAGTCCTTTGGGTACCTTGGAACCCTGATTTTCAGTCGAAGCTGACATTCAATAGAAATTACATGCTCCAACTTAGTAAAGCTGCGGGAAAGAAATTACCATAAGTATTAAGTATCAAAATAGTTCTGTAGTTCTGTTAAAACAGAAACCTCACATACTTTATATGCTGCAATTTTCGAAGAAGGAACACCTCCTCTGGCATTATCGCTTGCTAGGCCATAACAGCCCTGCCACCGTTGAGGCAGAGTGAGAGTTCCATGAACAAAAACATCCCTCGAAGACTCTTATCGAGGTCCAATGAACTTGCTGCAAAAATGAACATTTCATATGGTTTACAAAGTATTACCAAGTGATAGAGAGGCAAAACAATTATAAAAATTGTGAAATGTGAAACGTATGATGACATTCCTGTTTATGATTTAGTTATTGTTTGTTTTTGAAATAAAAAACAAAAGGATAGCAATTGAAAATATTAATTTGGTTTACATATCTTTGTACGAGTGACCAATATGATTATGTCATAATGGAAAATGGAAACTAACTTGTTGCAACTGAAATTTTTGCCGCCTTCTCAAGCACCTTCTAACTCTTGGGCGGCAGACCAAAACCTTCGTCTCTAAAGCTTCAGATTCCGGCCAAATCCCACAGTCGAACACACCAACAATAATGTCACTCTCGATAATTGCATTTCAACTAACTTTCTCACTGAATCCCAAAAAGTCCCAAGATCTTGAATGTTCCGCTAGGTAAGACGCAAAATCAACAATAATATATCACTCTTGATAATTTAAGAGTTCATCAAGTCACTCGAGTGATATCACTCATAGACACAAAATCAACTGAATTCAAATGAAAGACTATTAGCCGAAAAAATTTAAGATAACAATCTAAAAGTTTTGAATGCAAATGCAAAATTCCACTTGAAAAGTTTTGGCACAAAACAATGTGAATCAGAATGAGAACTAGTATGGGCCTGTGAAACTAAAAGTGATCAACTGATGGTTGAAGAACCAAGAACGCTTCTGATTTCAATGTATTTCTCAACAACCTCTTGAGCCGATTCAGAAATTACATGCTAGCTTGAGAAGGACTGTAAGGCAAGTATATTACTGAACAAGGTAGTATGAGAAATTTAGCATGCAATGCATGAAAGAAGGACGAAACAATATCTAAAACACAACCACCACATTTCAGGCAAAACATATCTTGTGCATCAGTACCTGGACTCTGTTTGCACCTGCTGCACTACATTGTTCCAGTTGAGAAAGAACGTCATGCAAATGCCAAAGGATGCTAAAAGAATTATATACAGTAAGAGTTTCCTGCCGGACTCCCAATCCTGCCTGGCCAAGGATAACAACAAAACAACTTAGAAAGATATTATACAGAACAAATTTTAACTTTCAACTGATAGTACAAAGCTTGGAAATATCATCTAGCATTGCAACTGAAGATTTTACCCACTTCTGCCATAATGCGGTATTTTACAGTGCGTAATTAGAGATAAAGAATTTAAAAATCTGTTCAGAAATCACAAGTAACCATGAAAATATCAGTCCAACATCTTCTCGTATATAAGGATAATAACAAAGAGAAAGCAATTGCAGCAGTTCTTTAGATTATATGAACACATGGTTTTACTTTGGGTGCTGGCAGGTGTGATTAAAAGAGAATGCCCACACGGTACCAAAATAAAGAGACTTGCTAAAGACTATAACTTAAGGTATGTTATGAGAAATGAAGGTAGAGCGAGAAATTTAATATCTTGTGCATCGCACTGACTCAGCTTGCACTTATTGAGCATCCTGAAAACGCCACAGAATGCCAAAAGAAATATAGATGCCACTGAGAAACACAACATATATAGTAATTCCGAAGTCGCAGTACAATGCATTGATCAATTAGAAGACAAGAGGAGGTGTGGGTTTGAAAAGCTTACAAGGCTTAATTTCAATGAGAAAGTTCAAGCCATTTGGAGTCGCTTTGTACATAAAACTGGTATATAAGTAATCTCGAGAAGTAGCTTCAATCCAACTGTACACATTTTTTGGTTTTCCGCAATGCATTTGATGTAGCTTCAATCCACCTTGGGGTTCTTGAGAGATAGACCCCTTACAATTTTTATTTCCTAGATAAAACCCATCTATATTTAAACATCCAATTAAAACACAAAATTCAAATCCATTGACATGTAGACAAAGAAATAACCTATTATTGCAAACTATTTACAACCTATGCCACAACATCCTAATCATGTCAATAAACTTTAATACCTACAATAATGATGAAATCCTAAATTTGCATCTAGTTTCTTTCCCTTTTTTTTTTTTTTGGAAGCATTTAAAATTCAACTCATAGGTGCATTATACTTATAATTGTTTTAGTTAACACTTGTTCAAAATTTCAGTTTTATAGGCTACAATTCAAACAATATACATATATATTCTCCTTTATAACAAATATATTAATGTATAAATATATTTCCTTATAAAAAATATAAATATATTTCAAGTAGTTACACTTTAATCTTTGTAAAAATAATTTACCTATGTTTTTTTTGAACAAATGACATATGACATCCTTTCTCTTGAACCAAATGACATCCTTTATCTTCAAGTAGATACTTTTAATCTCATATAAAATAATTTACCCATATCTATATTAGAATATAGGTAAATTAAATCTTGAACCAAATTACATCCTTATGTTGTAGGTAAATTATTTGCACATATTATTACATACATTAGGCACATTTTTTATTGTTGTTATATATGTGTGGTAAAATAATTTACCTATATTGTTTACTAAAATATAATTTACCTTTATTTATATATAACATATAGGTAAATTAATTTTTGAAAAAAACATTTTGTTAATGCTCACATATTTTGAAAATGGAAAAACTAAACCGAAAAATTCTTAATTTATGCAAATTTGAAAAGCAACTAAGTAATTCAAAAAGGAAAAAAATAAACGTAATTAAAACCCTAATACCATATCATTTTGTTATTAATATGCAATGAAATCCATGACATTAAATTTGGTTTTTAATAATTAATCCAAAAGAAGTTATTAGTGGTATTTAGGTATTTAAAAATACAAAAATTGTGTAAAGTCAAACTTAATTAAGAAAATTGGCCGAGTTGGAGCCTAGTCATTGGGTTTTGTTAGGAAAATATACTATGGTGGGTTTTAGTTAAAGAAAACTGAATTTCAAGGGGTAAAGTCACATTTTCAATTGAATTTTTTGTGTAGTACGAATGGAGACTAATATAAAAACAACAAAAGAGATAAACATATAACATCAACTCCGATAATTAATTAGAGCCCAAGGCCTATCTTTTGACAATTAATTAATATTAATTATATATATTAATTATTAATTAATTCTCACACCCCCAAAGCCCAAACTCCAAGGTTGAGCTTCAATTTTCCTCTCCATGGTTCCATTACTCCAATCACATAGCCTTATAAAGGGTAGGAACTTTTTTTGGTGGTGACCAATGTGGGACAAAGTTTGGAATGGTATTACTACTCAAACATCTCCAACATTAATATCAATCAACGATTCTAAATTTAACCCCTATACGACGAGTAATTCGTTTTTCTATTAAAAACACACCCGCCATTTCTATTCAAATGTCTTCTATTTCTATATATGTCTTTCTTTGTCTATTAGGACAAATTTCGTATCGCAAAACACTTTTTTTTTTTTTCTTGATTACTCTTTTCTCTCGGTCAAATAGTTGTAAAAATATACAAATCTCAAATTTAGTTTGTACACAAAAATATCATTTGGATTAGTTGTACTTTTTATTTTCGCTTGGGTAAAACTTTATTTATTTTAAAGATAGATCATTTGGATTAGTGGGAAATTCCTTTTATTTTGTGGCCTCTTGACAATTTAAAGACCATACTTTTCTATCTCGCCGCTACAACTTACATGGATTAAGAGTATAAGATGTCGAAGATTTAAAATGATATAATAAAGAGGTGGGAGGGCTTTTTGTGTGTATGGGCGAACCAAACACGTTACCCAAATTCACATACCGAAAGTTTTCCTCTTATTTTTTTAGTAATTTGCATTTTTTAGACTTTGGAATGCAAATTAAGTTTAAAATGAGTGAGAAGATCACTATTCATTGTGATATGTGCACGTGCCCATGTTCATTAGATATGTGCACGTGCCCATGTTCATTAGGATATGTGCACGTGCCTATGAAAATCAGAATTTAGTATCCATGATTTTTGTGAAAATGTGATTAAAAATCGAGTTATAGCTCGCGCTTTGTGTGAAAATGCAATTAAAGACCAAGCGGTATTTTTATGAATGAAGGCATGTACGTATTGTATATTGAGGGAAGGAGAAATCAAGCTTTCATGATTCATTGTTATATGTATTTGACAAAAGCGATACTTCATAGCCAAAAGGCAAAGTAAAGTATTTATTGAAAAGCCGGCGGGACAGTCGAAACAATACCATAGGTTTGAGAACTTCTTCTATGATTTGTTTTGCCTCGTTCCCCAACCGCATGTCAACAGTATTAGCAAAGTAATTCCACCCTTAATTATAATGTAAACTGGATCGTTCGTATGTTCATAGCTCCGGTCTTCCTCAAAGATTCCTCTCCTTGAGAATAAGAAAGCAAGAAATACATGTCAAAATACGTAAACAAAATAGTTAGCAGTATAAAATGGAAACACAAGAAATGAACTTGATTTAAAATAATGAAAATTTCTTTTCTTAACAAACAACAAAACTGGGAATAATTCTACCTTGTCAATATCTCCTTATTGAACATTTTCCTCTTATGTACACACGACAGCCTGTAGAAGCCTCCACCCGCTTTAGTGAATTGCCTCTAGGACCCAGAAGCCGGCCCACAAAATTGAACTACAAAATAGAAGTTTCAGTACCACAAATTAAATAAGAACTTGCTTCTCAGTCGATCATTAAATCATATGTGCGGCTGAGAATCCTGAGATGTGAATTGAGAAACATGTACCTATTTCATGAACCTTATTAAATAATAACTCTCTGTGTGTGCTTGCACATGCAAACACCTCCCAATAATATGTTTCTCTTGTTAACCATTAAACAAACAACTTCGAATTTAAGATAGCAACTAGTAATCAATGCCTCGCGCTGTTGCATGTCTTGGAGATGTTATTTGGATTGCACTTATTAAATTTTGTAGGATTACATTATATTATGTAATATGTACATACGATTGAGTAGATCACATGTGTTGCAAAGAGATTATATATAAATGCAAATGAGTACTTTAGTAGGTTATATTAGGCTAGATTAGATTATATATAGCTAATGTAGTAATTTACTTTCGCAAGTGTAATATTTACATAGAGAAAGGTTGCTCTAAAGGATAAAACAAAATGAAAGTTCTTTGAATAATATTTTGTTGTTGAAGAAAATTTGAGCTCAGGCGGAACAATTTTCTTTGAATCATCCCGACTCACGGTAAAAAATGTGGTATTTCATATAGGTACCAACTTTGATCCTTGAGCTACGATATCGTAATCGATTTCCCCGACAATGGCTTGAATAGCATATTTTGCATGATTAATCGAGAAAAAGGAAACACTCAAGTGAATTGAAAAACTGTTATATCTTAACAAAAGGAAATTGTTACTACATCTCTAGTTGCTTCATACTAAGTAAACACATTTTGAAAGTTGCAACACATATTTAAATAATGAAAGGAACTTTAGGCAATTATACAATGGATTTATATAATTTACTAAATCTATAAAATTATTAAGATTATAGAGAAGTTACTAAAAAAATAAGTTATATTCTATATCATGGTATTTTTATAAAAGTTTGTTATGATATGATAAATGGGTTGAAGAAATTTTACCTTTCTCGGATACTAGTATGATAATCATATCACCTAACAAACTTGT
This sequence comes from Gillenia trifoliata, assembly GCA_018257905.1. Taxonomy (NCBI): domain Eukaryota; kingdom Viridiplantae; phylum Streptophyta; class Magnoliopsida; order Rosales; family Rosaceae; genus Gillenia; species Gillenia trifoliata. The sequence goes on along the minus strand of CM031081.1, from coordinate 29,324,318 downwards.
TGGCATGAACTTTGATCTTCTTCTCGAGATTCATATGGGTTCAATTTGTATTCCCGCCAATCAAAACGAAAATCAAAATTGTGTTCCTTAATTGATTAAAGTGTTTTGTGTTTTTATATTTACCAAAATATGAATAATTTCCACAAATAAAAATTGCAACATTAAAAAAAAAAAAAAAAAAAAAGCAATCAAGAAGGAGGATAAATAAAGGAAACCAAATTCAGAATTCACAATAGATGGGATCAATTCGAGGTGGTCGCAGCTCTCGGCGTGGCTTGAATAGAAGGCTATGAACTTAAACATGTCTAATGAGACAAATAATAAATGCAAGCAAACTAACTCTACCTAAAATACTCCATATCTAAGCAAGCACTATAAAACTAATTCCAAAATCCATATGCATAAATTAGAATGTGCCAATGCCGATTCTCTCTACAACCAACATAATTCAATCAAAATAAGATGACCGTCGTTGATCATTGATGTACATATAAATAACTATAAATCAAGAACATAAGTCCCATATCAAAACAATGTTCAAAGTAGCCCAAGGAATAAAAATAACAACACAAATTATCGTTGATCAATATGAATATAAAATAACTACGAATTACGAAAAAGTAGGTCCGATATCAAAACAATTTGCAATGTAGCTCAAAACAATGTGATTGAGAGAGTGTAAATGCATACCACATCTCGCAAAAATAACTTCCACTCTCATTGAAAAAGTTCTCTCTCCGTCGCTCGTACTGAGAAAGGCCCCACAAAAACCGATTAAAATTGAAAAAATAAAAACTTGAATCAAATTTTAATTAATTACATATCAATCCATTAAACATTTAGCAGATTCACTAACAAACTAACATTAACTTTTCGTAGAAAGGTATTTTTATTTCCAACCATCCAATCCAAATTCCAATCAATCTCCAACTTAGCAAACATAAACACATCAATAAGCTACGCATTATCAAATTCCGTGTGATCAAATTAAAGGCAAACTCCAACACATTATACACCAAACAAAAGATTAGAAGAATAATTAATTTCATATTATTTCAATGAATATGAACCCTAAGCCTCGTAAAAGCAGAATATGGAAAGAGCACTTTGTGAGAGATTATGGTGGACACGTAGATGGCCGTGTTCTCTCAAACCAAAATGAACCCGTATAGCGAAATGCGGAAATATCGTGATTTATCGCGATATATTGCAAAAATATCGAGCTCGTCACGTGAATGTGCTGGACTTATCGGCCGAAGTTCTTTTAGTATATTTATAATGTCTCAAGTTATAATATGTGGCTAACATTTGAAAGCTATCCACTCGTAATATCCAAGCGCAATATCCTCTTTGACAATGTAGGAACTCCGGGCTTGATGGTGCGACTCTGCCACCCATATTCATCCCTTGTGGACCGCCAATCTCTCGTTGCTACGTTATGCAACCAAAGCCAAACTATTGAACTATCGCCCGCAACAAGTACACATTATGTCAGTTAATTTTGGATTGTGAACTCTTAAAACTCAAAACCCGTAACCCAAAATTCTTTGTTTTGGATTGTTTTGTATCATGGGTTTTGTGTGAATCCGACCTTATTATGCTTCAAATTGGGGTTGTTTTATGATGGATAATGTGTTTCGAATCCGAGTAGTTTGATAGCTACTAGTGATCATGAATTCAAATGTGAATGCTTTGCCATGGCTTGCCGAGGATTTCGTAGTTTATGTTGATGATATGCGTAGAATTGAACCTTATGTTGTAGCTAATTTTTCGTGGATTCACTCAAGTTTAGCCGAGCTAATTTGATGATCGTGAAAACATGATTGAAGAAACATTCCAACTGAAAAGAATTTGGTGAAGAAACAAGAAAATGAAAATGGTTCGACGCTCATGAGAAGAATTACAAAAGATGTTAATTTTAAAATCACAAAAGAGAACAAGTTTGGGCATCGTATATTTACCACGAGGATTAATATAGCATGAAAACAACACAACGTGCAAAAAGAAATATAGATGATGCCACGCTCACTCGGAAACACACAAGATATAATTCAACAAGACAATGCATTGATCAATTATAAGAGCAGCAGGAGGTGTGGGTTTGGAAAGCTTACAAGGTTTAATTTCAATGCCAAGGTTCCAAATGCATTCTAACCGTTTGTACATAAAATTGGAGCAAAAGTAATCTTCGACAAATGTGGCCATAGTTCCCCCGAAAGTTGCATCCCCATAAATATCAAACTCGTACACACACTTTGGTTTTCCCGCAAAGCATTTGTCAGAAGGCGCTAAAGGCGTTGCGTAGCTTCATTCCGACTCCGTGGAGTCACCGGAGTCGTAGGGCGAAGACTGATTTAAAAGAAAAGGGAGAAGGATAAACGAGTTTTGTTATACTAGTTTGAATTTATGTGTAAATACGAATGGAGACTAATAAAACAACAAAAGAGATAAACATATAACATCATCAACTCGTCATTTCATTTCCATAATTCTCAAAACTTACTATGTGATATCTCGGAATGTGACAAATCTTAGGCCAACTGGGTGCCGCCGTCCGTCCCGCATCTTTGCTTTAGAAGGGGTGACAACTACGAATACACTGTGGTTTGTAATTTGGTGAGGCGTTGCATAGCTTGGACACTTGGTAAATTCATCAGATTCTCGTTAAATCCTCAATCCTCAAGTATGTAAGGGATGTAAGGCTACCCAACCATTCGCGAGTAAAGTCTCTCCAATTGGTCAAATTCATCTACCTCCAAACGTGTTAGAGAAGTGAGGTGTTGAATTTGTTTCGAGGCGTGAGACTCTGAGCTTAGGCCAACCGCTTCAATTCTAAAAATTCCGAGATGCATTAATGATCCAACTTGAAAATCGTGGAAGGAATCGAGCTCCCTGTATCATCTGACCGATTCTCAATTCCTCCAGAAAGCGGGCAAACTCTAAATTGGGCGTAGATTTTAGCTCGCCAATTTAGAATCTCCAAATGACGGAGAGAATTGAGGTTGTCTAAACTTGGAAGAGTCTCTTAAATTAGGGAAACCGCTTATTGCCGCCGCCTCAAGAGAGAGTGGAATCGTTGCACGCCGCCCAACTTTCTAATCTTTCGCAATTTCTAATCCAGCGCAGTCGAAGGGATGTGAAGGTGCGCAAATCAAAATGCTTAACTCCTCAAGATCACACTTTGGCCACCAAACGATGCTAGCTTTGGGCAATCCATTATCCGCAATAGTCAAGAGAGGTGAGGGAGACGCCGCCTTAATTTCAATTGATGTCGATTATTGTAATTCGATATACTCACCTCTCTCGGAGAGAGTGCGTACGCCGCTTCTTTAATTTCAATTGATGTCAATCCTTCACAAAATGAAATATTCAATTCCGTGGAGAGAGGTGCGCATTTCAACTCCACCTGCAGAAATTTTGACAATTGCCGACAACCGCCAATCTTTAATTGGCGTAGATGCTATGCCCTCGTGTAATTGAATCAACTCTAGACTAGGACATCTGTATATCCGCAAGAAGTAAAGGAGAGGGAGGTCTAGCCCATCCGGCAAATGCCTCAAACCACACCCAAATAACCAATTTCTCCGCAGAACCGCAATAACCAAATACACGGGGCAATACAAGTTAAATCAACGCACTCGTTATGTCCAAAGAGGAGAGATTATTGTTCTTTTCTTCAACATCCCTTGCGGCAAACAAGTCAGCTCCTTAATACCTTCTATTTCGAGGGAAGCCGAGTTGTTAGTCCACCGCTATTTCTTCTATTGGCCTTCTCCGCTATCACTTCAGAAATTATCTTCAACTCTGAGATATGGAAAATGACTCTGAGCATTTCTCAATTTGGAGCATTTCTTTAATGTGCAACTCCTCGAAAGGAAATCCACTCGTTTTTGCGGTGCTTCCATCCATTCAATTAGATCATCGCACTCGTAAATATATAATATTTTTAGTGAAGTGAAACAAAGCGATTATCTCTTTACTTGTCGTAGCTACATTGTGGACAAGATCTTCACAACCATAGAACTCAGCTCCAAAACATTTTAAGTTGGCCATTCCGTTGATCTTCACTCCGTAAGATTGGGTAGATGACCGCAGCGGTGGGACTCCTTCACATTTGTCGCATCCAAGTAATCAATCTTCTTCAAGTTGTCGAAAGCAAGAATGACTCCATCACTCATCATCCACATACAATGGAAACTTATTGCCCATGAAGTTTTCAATAATTAGGTCTTTAACTCGTGTGGATGCGGTCGGAGGCCTTCTAGGACATCCTCCTCCTCATTGTTGCCGGCTTGTTGACCTACCTCTTGTCCATTCGGCTTAAATGGCATACTTTCTTCTTATCCTCTAACTTAGCTGGCTTCTTCCACCATTCTTACGTTGCTCCAAAGTCACGAACGACATCCACCTTTCCAATTGTTCCAACCCAGCCAACTCTCTTCACTCCGACGACCAATCTCAGCCTACCCACCGAAAAGAAAGGTAATGCTCAAGGCGAGCCACCCGCCTTATCCCTTGTGGAAATTTCGTACTCTTATCAAAATAAATATGCCTCAAGCAAAGTTGATCAAGTTTTGCACTTCTTTTGGAAACTCTTTAAGGGCACACCCGTTGCTCTTAACGTCCGAAGGTTATAGAGCTTGCCTATAGATTTGGGGAGTGCTTTGAATCTTGTTTTGGAAATGTCAAGATACCTCAAGTGTTTCCACCTTCCAACCGAAACTCGGAAATTCTTCAATATTAGCCGTGACATTTAAATTTAAGACGCGTAAAGCTTTTGAACCGTGAAGAATGTTATTAGTCGAACTTCACCGTTGCCTGAAAACAGCTGACCGCAATTTCCCAAAGACTTCTTCTTTTGGAATTTGTTCCAAGTTGTAGAAGTAGAAACCCGAGCAACATGTCGAATTTCTTGTGTATTATCTCGGGCCGCGCAAGTCTCCCTCTTCAAGATTTCGGATTTGAATACAAGTTCTGGCAAGATCATGCACGAGATCGTGCATCTTGCATTTGCTAATAATGCCATTATCATCCACCGTAGCATCTTGAAATAAGGAGCTTTGCAATAGAATATCAAAAATATTGACGCTCTATGTCCTCCATCTCGATTACTTTCTACAGCGAAGGGTGGAGTAGCCTTGAGCCATCCAAAGTTGAATCAAGTTATCTCTTCGAATTTCAAAATCTTTCGAACACCGAGCAATATGCAAAACATTGCTTCAATGATGGTGATTCTAAATTGTCAAAACTCAACTTCAAGACTGCATAATGTTATCTTCTCCTTTGATAGGTTGTCAGTTCCATTCCGATCATCTTTGAACGACGACCATTCCGCAATACTTTTGTGTGCAAAATGCCTCCCAAAACCTCGTTGATTGATTACACAGTTTCTATCACTTAATGATCCATGGCCAGAATAGTTCTACTTAATTAGTTTCAAAGGTTTCCTAAAATAATGAAAATACTTTCATTCAATAATAATAACCGGCTTATGCCCCTTTAACTAATTTAATTGATTATAACTAGATTGGTGAAGTTTTTGCACCCTCCGGAAGACTCCCGTAAATCCAATCACTTTGAAATAATATAACTAAAATTCAATGAGCTTGGATCGAACATGAATGAATGAATTTTTCAAATAATATAACTAAAATTCAAAGTTTGCAAATAATATAACTAAAATTCAATGAGCTTGGATTGAACATGAATGAATGAATTTTTCAAATAATATAACTAAAATTCAAAGTGTTTGCTACCAAATAATGTACTAAGTATCGAACATGAATGAATGAATTTTTTGTAAAGATGATCTTTAAATAATTATCACAAAATAAACTATTTCGATTATGAAATTTGTACAATGAATATATATTTGTCACAAGGGGTGGATAAAGTGGTGAGCGCCATAAGTTATAAATGAAAACATGTAAAAAATAAAAATAAAAAAGGTGCAAATTCCATGTTAAGAGTACACACTTTGCCACTCAACGGAATGCCACCACAATTTTTAGCAATCTCCCCCTTCCAATTGTCCGGAATGCATCACCTATATGAGCACCGGCTATTGAGAAAGCTCTCATATTTCATGATGACCAACATTCATCCGTTAAAGTTTTCCCAAGTGATGTCAAATGTGGAAGTAGCTTCTCCGAGATTGTTGCGACTTTGCAATAAGTAGTAGTGACAATAATAATTTTGGATCCTTTAGCGAATAAAGTTTGACAAACAATCCATCAAATTCTCCCATTTTCCACTCTTCGTTCCAAACGCCACAATGTAAGCACGAGTAAGTATCTTTTATCTTTCAACTCTTATGCAAAGCTTGTAAGAATTGCATTCCTCGGCTATCTTTTGGAAGCGGCCTTGTGCCAACTTAAGATCTTCTAACATCCAAGTAGAATGAGATTGACGCCAAAAGTGTCGATACACAAATCCAAAATTTTTTTTCAAAAAACTTGTGGATCGAATCCTCATTATTGTAAACCGAATGGCCAAAGTTGTCTTTCCGAGGCTCCCTCCCATTCCCACGATGGCCATAACCGGCAAGATTTTCTGATTGTATTTGGAGTCGGTCAAGGTTGTAACTATTTTTGACACCACCTCTTCCCCTTCCAACGGTTATTTCATCTCTGCCAATGAGTGAGAGCGCTTTGGTTTGTTCCGTCCCATCTATTTCCTCGAGGGGTTGCGCCTTTACTCTTGAAACAAGCCCAAGAAAAGATGCGTCGCTCTTGAGATCCACCAAGGATGCATTGATCTTCTGAATTTTATGCGCCATTTTCAATCGAAATGCAAGTGGATTGGAGAGTGAAAAGAAGTTCAGCACCTTTTCTTTTGATATGGTTTTGGATTTCGACTTTTTACGCCGATCAACTTCAGAAGTCGAATTCATCCAAGACATCGTCAGCATCATGAGCTATGTCTTTTTGAGGTTCTTCACCCATTCCCTCTATTGACTTGCTCCGACCTGTTAGGGAATGAAAAATAGAAACGTATTTGAGATTACTGGTGAATTGTGTGAGATTCATAATAAGAGAAATCACAAATACTTTGTATAACTACCTTGTGGTTGGTCGGCAACATCAACCAACAAACGTTCAATGGCGGTCAATGTCTCTCGAAGCCTCTCTGAGTTGAGCTTTGAAACCCCAAGCAAGACTGAGTTCATGAGCAGCCAGTGACGCCACCTTCGACAGTATTCCTCGACAGAAAAAAGTCAACACAGTGTCTGCAATCTTCCCTTCCATGCCGATCGAGTGAATGTTTCCTCTCGAGTAGATCGATTGAATTCACAAATAAAATGATGTGGGTTATGATGCAACTTTATCATAATAATTGAAGGATATATTCGATCCTTTTCTTTATAGTTTATAGGCATCTACTTCTTTTCCTTCCGTGATGCTTCCAAGTATCTTCCGTGATGCTAGAATCCAAATCTGCTTGGTCAAACATATAATTCCCACAATAGTCAAAAAGAAGTGGCTGGGTGAGAATTATTAAAAATTATTAAAAATCGTGCGTTTTGAATTTAATTCGTCCTCCTTGATGCCTAATGCTTTAGTTATGTGTATATTTCTGCTTCATTTGTTCTTTCTTTCCCTAATACTTTCTAGAATCTTAATTACCCTTTGCTAAATTGCTTTCAAGTTCTTAACTCCTTTTCTTGATGCCTTCACTGTATGCGGTACTGGCCCTTTTGTGTCGTCGCGGTCGATGCAAGGCTTTGCGGAGCTGGCTCTTTTTCATCAAATAATCATGAACAAGAAATCATGCGCGTTCATAAGAGATAATAACAGTGTTTACACTCAAAATTGTCATGTTTATCCCTATTTTGGTCTAAAGCCAAATTATGGCATTATGTGGGGTTATTGTGAAATTAGGCCAAACTTACACCAAGATATTTTGGATATTTGCAAGTGGATAGTTAATTAATGTTATCTATCTTTTGTGAAATTGGAATTAGGTTGAGGTGCGTGCATCAAGTTGGGTTGCTTTTACATTGGTTTTGCTCTCTATATAAAGGAAGCAAAGGCGTAGAGCCGGGGACACTCAATCAACCAATCAAACAAAAATTCAAAACATACATGTTCTAAGGAAAGCCAACTCAAACACCAAAGAGGAAAAACCTCTCTCTCTGGAAAGCCAAGAAGTGGCATTCATCAGCTTCATACAACCCAAGCACAACAGTTTTTTTCATAAGCCTCTGCCATAAGGCTTTAAGCAATCATTCACAAAGCTTCGACAACTTGTGTTAAAGCTTTAGATCAGAAACCGATCTTAGAATTAGTCTCCTCGCCACTTCCTCTCTCTCGTGGTATCGATTAAGCCTCGAGAAAGAATCTCATTTAGGCTATTCTCTTCCTCCCAAAGAGTCGATATGCATAAAAGCCACTTCGATGGCTTTGTCGATGCATAAAAGCCACTTCGATGGCTTTGTCGATGGAAAAAGCCATTTCGATGGCTTTGTCGATGGCAAAAGCTCATTCCGATGGCTTTGTCAATGGCTTTGAGCCGATGGCTAAAGCCAATCCGATGGCTTTGTCGATGGCCAAGCCAATCCGATGGCTTTGTCGATGGCTTTGTCGATGGCTTTGTCGATGGCAAAAGCCAATCCGATGGCTTTGTCGATGGCTTTGTTGATGGCTAATGCCAATCCGATGGCTAAAAAGCCTGCCAACTGATGGCTTTGCGCGATGGCTTAAGCCAATCCGACATGGCTTTGTCGATGGCTAAAGCCAATCCGATGGCTTGTCGATGGCTTTGTCCCTAATCCGATGGGTATAAAAGCCACTTCGATGGTTTTTATATGCAATCCAACCACACTTTGGTTGATGCTTACGCTTGCTTCTTACTTATTGTATTTACTTATTCGTAAACTTTCACCCGCCTTTATATATGTTTACTGGATGCAAACCGTATTTTCTTTATTTACCGCTTACCGTCTTTATTATTAAACGCATTCGGATTGAATATAACCAGTTTATATCCAATCTATATTTCAAACACATAAGCCTTGTCATATATATCTACATAACAATTCAAGTCCTTAACAGTAAGGCAAATAAAGAACCTAAGTTTCTCGAGCCTCTCACTTAAAGGCAACCTTTTTGGTTATAAGTCAAATAGCGCAATCTCAAATCACGCACATACACCGCTTCCGCTAGCGGTACCTAGTAGTGGCACGCCGCAATCTCCCAATCGTTGTTCATATAAATCACTAGGCCTACAACTAAGTGCCGTGTGAATTTATTTGTCGAACATATTTTTTGCACGCCTAAGTGGGACACTTATGTAGAGATTATGAACAAACCTATGTTCATGATTTATCTCAACATACTTTCGAATCTTGTTCTGAGTATGAGGAAGAAGATGATAGTTGGCCAACTTATGGCTATGATCAAAATTGTTATCAACTGGATAATAATAATCTTAAAGATTGGCCAACTTATGGCTATGATGAAGGTTATTATTTAGATAATAATACCACCTATGGAAACTATGATATGCCAACAAATGGCTTGGATTATCAAAGTATTTCCGATGAGCATATGGAGCAAATCAGTCATGACCCAAGTTATTATTCTAATAATGATAATTTTAGTGGAACTCCTTATGAGAAGCCAATCAATGGCTATTCGGAGAAGAAACTCTACAAAGAGGTTATGACTGCCAAAGAGGATGACTTGTCTAAAATTCTTGAAGAGATTCCGAGAAGATGGAAGACAAATGAATGCAAGCTACATGGCTATTCTTGAAAGAGAAGATGCCAATCTTGGAATACTTGGAGAACTTTCTCAAGTTTTCTTGTTACAACAAGCTCCTCTCATCTCAACTAAGGAACATTTGGTTGAGAAAATTGATCTCCAAGTTAAACAAGAGGTAACTTCTTGGAAGAGGAAATCAAGAAAGAACAAAAGTTCGCACATTGAGAAGATCCAAAAATGGCTCCAATCCAATGAAAAATTCCAGGAAAATGGATTTGATTGTAGATGATTGAGCCGACTTGTTACCGCTCACGGCTAAGTTACAACTCATGACCTTAACAAGCCAAACAACACTCGGGGCGAAGGTCACATCTCCTATGAAGTATGAGAAAGAAGAGCGCTTCTACACTCTCCATAGCCCTAAAAAAGCATGGTACTCATGCCAAAATCTTGTTAGGAATGTGAGTCTAGAATCAACGAATTAGTAAGTTGAACAACTTTTTGCTTTTTGGAGTTCTTGTTCGAACAAATAGGTTAGAAATAAAACTTGTTTTATTATGTGATAGAAATTGTTCCGTACAAAACCAAACAAAAAGTTGCAAAAGAAAATTCCGTATAAATGTACATTCAACCCTAATTCTAGCTCCGAGTACCAAGGAGATCCTTAGCGACATGGCCTCGCCATAGATGGCTCCCTTTCGCACTTCATCGTCTTCATCTCATAGGTGGGCAAACTAAAGATTTTGGATAAGCATAAGTTTTCATGGCCTTCATATTTCCACTTTTTATTAGAAAGCCTTTCAAAGGCTATATTTTACAAGTTTCACTCGACTTGGTGGAGCTTGAAGGCATTATAAAAGCCAAAACTCATGGCTTTGGTACCAGGAACTTCCATAGAGAACTCCGTTGAGCTATAAGTTCCACAAATTTTGCTCAAATTTATGAAACTCGGGGGGCTATGTTTACACTCAAAATTGTCATGTTTATCCCTATTTTGGTCTAAAGCCAAATTATGGCATTATGTGGGGTTATTGTGAAATTAGCCAAACTTACACCAAGATATTTTGGGTATTTGCAAGTGGATAGTTAATTAATGTTATCTATCTTTGTGAAATTGGAATTAGGTTGAGTGTGCGTGTATCAAGTTGGGTTGCTTTCACATTGGTTTCGGCTTCTCATATGCTGAAGCAAAGGCAAGAGAGCCGGGGACACTCAATCAACCAATCAAACAAAAATCTTAACATACATGTTCTAAGGAAAGCCAACCTTTCAAACACCAAAGAGGAAAACCTCTCTCTTGAAAGCCAAGAAGTGGCATTCATCAGCCTCTCATACAACCCAAGAATGCTTCTCTTTCATAAGCCTACATAAGGCTTTAAGCAATCATTCACAAAGCTTCGACAACTTGTGTTAAAGCTTTTAGATCAGAAACCTCTCGATCTTAGAATTAGCTCGCCACTTCTCTCTCGTGGTATCGATTAAGCCTCGAGAAAGAATCTCATTTAGGCTATTCTCTTCCTCCCAAAGAGTCGAGTGTATAAAAGCCACTTCGATGGCTTTGTCGTATGTATAAAAGCCACTTCGATGGCTTTGTCGATGTATAAAAGCCACCGCGATGGCTTGTCGATGTATAAAAGCCACTTCGATGGCTTTGTCGATGGCAAAAGCCATTTCGATGGCTTTGAAATGATGGCAAAGCCATTCCGATGGCTTTATGCCGATGGCCAAAGCCAATCCGATGGCTTTATGTGCGATGGCTAAAGCCAATCCGATGGCTTTGCCGATGGCTTAAGCCAAGCAATCCGATGAGCCTTGTGCCGATGGCTAAAGCCAATCCGATGGCTTTGTCGATGGCTTAAGCCAATCCGATGGTTTTTATGCCGATGGCTAAAGCCAATCCGATGGCTTTGTCGATGGCTTTGTCCCCCAATCCGATGTGGGTATATAAAAGCCACTTCGATGGCTTTATATGCAATCCAACCACACTTGCTGATGTTTACGCCTTGTTTACTTATTGTATTTACTTATTCGTAAACTTTCAATCTGGGCTTTATATATGTTTACTTTGATGCAAACCGTATTTTCTTTATTTCATCGCTAATGTCTTCTTATTATTAAACGCATTCGGATTGAATATAAACCGCCTTATATCCAATCTATATTTCAAACACATAAGCCTTGTCATATATATCTACATAACAATTCAAGTCCTTTAACAGTAAGGCAAATAAAGAACCTAAGTTGAGCCTCTCACTTAAAGGCACAATCTTTTGGTTATAAGTCAAATAGCGCAATCTCAAATCACGCACATACACCGTCTGCTAGCGGTACCTAGTAGTGGCACGCTCGCAATCTCCCAATCAGTGTTCATATAAATCACTAGGCCTACAACTAAGTGCCGTGTGAATTTATTTGTCGAACATATTTTTGGCACGCTCGGTGGGACACTTATGTAGAGATTATGAACAAACCTTATGTTCATGATTTATCTCAACATACTTTCGAATCTTGTTCGGAGTATGAGGAAGAAGATGATAGTTGGCCAACTTATGGCTATGATCAAAATTGTTATCAACTGGATAATAATAATCTTAAAGATTGGCCAACTTATGGCTATGATGAAGGTTATTATTTAGATAATAATACCACCTATGGAAACTATGATATGCCAACAAATGGCTTGGATTATCAAAGTATTTCCGATGAGCATATGGAGCAAATCAGTCATGACCCAAGTTATTATTCTAATAATGATAATTTTAGTGGAACTCCTTATGAGAAGCCAATCAATGGCTATTCGGAGAAGAAACTCTACAAAGAGGTTATGATCAAGCAAGAGGATGACTTGTCTAAAATTCTTGAAGAGATTCGAGAAGATGGAAGACAAATGAATGCAAGCTACATGGCTATTCTTGAAAGAGAAGATGCCAATCTTGGAATACTTGGAGAACTTTCTCAAGTTTTCTTGTTACAACAAGCTCCTCTCATCTCAACTAAGGAACATTTGGTTGAGAAAATTGATCTCCAAGTTAAACAAGAGGTAACTTCTTTGGAAGAGGAAATCAAGAAAGAACAAGTTCTGCACATTGGAGAAGATCCAAAAATGGCTCCAACCAATGAAAATTCCAGGAAAATGGATTTGATTGTAGATGATTGAGCCGACTTGTTAAAGCCGCTCACGGCTAAGTTACAACTCATGACCTTAACAAGCCAAACAACACTCGGGGGGCTTAAGGTCACATCTCCTATGAAGTATGAGAAAGAAGAGCGCTTCTACACTCTCCATAGCCTGAAAAAGCATGGTACTCATGCCAAAATCTTGTTAGGAATGTGAGTCTAGAATCAACGAATTAGTAAGTTGAACAGTTTTTGCTTTTGGAGTTCTTGTTCGAACAAATAGGTTAGAAATAAAACTTGTTTTATTATAGGATAGAAATTGTTCGTACAAACCAGAAACAAAAGTTGCAAAAAGAAAATTCAGATAACAGACATTCAACCCTAATTCTAGCTCCGAGTACCAAGGAGATCCTTAGCGATTATGGCCTGCCATAGATGGCTCCTTTTCAGACTTCATCGTCTTCATCTGCTAGGTGGGCAACCAAAGATTTTGGATGCTACATAAGTTTTCATGGCCTTCATATTTCCACTTTTATTAGAAAGCCTTTCAAAGGCTATATTTTCCACAAGTTTCACTCGACTTGGTGGAGCTTGAAGGCATTATAAAAGCCAAAACTCATGGCTTTGGTACCAGGAATCCCATAGAGAACCTGTTGAGCTATAAGTTCCACAAATTTTGCTCAAATTTATGAAACTTGGGGGGCTATGTTTACACTCAAAATTGTCATGTTTATCCCTATTTTGGTCTAAAGCCAAATTATGGCATTATGTGGGGGTTATTGTGAAATTAGGCCAAACTTACACCAAGATATTTTGGGTATTTGCAAGTGGATAGTTAATTAATGTTATCTATCTTTGTGAAATTGGAATTAGGTTGAGGTGCGTGCATCAAGTTGGGTTGCTTTCACATTGGTTTTGCTCTCTATATAAAGGAAGCAAAGGCAGAGAGCTGGGGACACTCAATCAACCAATCAAACAAAATTCAGAACATACATGTTCTAAGGAAAGCCAACCTTTCAAACACCAAAGAGGAAAACCTCTCTCTCTTGAAAGCCAAGAAGTGGCATTCATCAGTTCATACAACCCAGTAACAAGCTTTCATAAGCCTACATAAGGCTTTAAGCAATCATTCACAAAGCTTCGACAACTTGTGTTAAAGCTTTTAGATCAGGAAACCTCTGATCTTAGAATTAGCTCTGCCACTTCTCTCTGTGGTATCGATTAAGCCTGAGAAAGAATCTCATTTAGGCTATTCTCTTCCTCCCAAAGAGTCGATATGTATAAAAGCCACTTCGATGGCTTTGTCGATGTATAAAAGCCACTTCGATGGCTTTGTCGATGTATAAAAGCCACTTCGATGGTTTACTGATGGCAAAAGCCATTCCGATGGCTTGTCATTTTTGTCGATGGCTAAAGCCAATCCGATGGCTTTGTCGATGGCTGTGCCAATCCGATGGCTTTGTCGATGGCTTAAGCCAACCATGGCTTTGCCGATGGCCAAAGCCAATCCGATGGCTTTGTTTGATGGCTTTGTCCCCAATCCGATGGGCAGCCACTTCGATGGCTTTATATGCAATCCAACCAACACTCCCTTTGGTTGATGTTTACAAAATTTTGTTACTTATTGTATTTACTTATTCGTAAACTTTCAATTCGGGCCATATATGTTTACTTTGATGCAAACCGTATTTTCTTTATTTACGTTTACTGTCTTTACAACGTATCTGGATTGAATATAAACCAGTTTGTATCCAATCTATATTTCAAACACATAGCCTGTCATATATATCTACATAACACCCAAGTCCTTAACAGGCAAGTAAAGAACCTAAGTTGAGCCTCTCACTTAAAGGCACAATCTTTTGGTTATAAGTCAAATAGCGCACCAAATCACACACATACACCGGTCTGCTAGCGGTACCTAGTAGTGGCACGCTCGCACCCCAATCGTTGTTCATATAAATCACTAGGCCTACAACTAAGCGCCGGTGAATTTATTTGTCGAACAAACAGTACGTACTCTATGTATATAGTTAATATCAATCAACGATTCTAAATTTAATCCCATACAACGAGTAATTCGCTTTCTATTAAACACACCCTCCGTTTCTATTCAAATGTCTTTTATTTCTATATATGTCTTTCTTTTCCTAGGACAGTTCACAGGGATTGCAAAACACTTCTTAATATACAAATCTCAAATTTAGTTTGTACACAAAATAATATCATTTGGATTAGTTTTACTTTTTATTTTCGTTTACGAACTTTATTTATTTTAAAGATAGATCATTTGATTAGTGGGAAATTCTTTGTTTTGTGCCCTTTTGACAATTTAAAGACCATACATTTCTATTTCTGCTGCTACAACTTAGCATGTATTAAGAGTATAAGATGTTAGAAGATTTAAAATGATATAATAAAGAGGGAGGGGTTTTTGTGTGTATGGACGAACCAAACAGGCAGTCCAAATTCACATACTGAAAAGTTTTCTTTCTTATTTTTTTAGCCATTTGCATTTTTTAGACTTTGGAATTCAGAAGTTTAAATGAGTAAAGATCACTATTCATTTGGATATGTGCACGTGCCCATGTTTATTGTGATCATTGACGCATATGAGACTTACAACACATCAAGATTGATCAAGACAGTTGAGCTTACTGATCAAGACGGTTGATGCATATGAAGCCCACATCACATACGAATAGCAAATTATGTACCCAAAAATGAATAGCTATCTACGATTGGAGAGAGCAAACAATGAAGTACAAGTTTAACCAACTTGAACAGAAGCTATTAACCGAAAATCTCAACTTATTTTGTGCAGAAACAAGAAAGTTACAATCTTTTCTGGCAAATCACCAGCAATCGTCCGAAAGCATGATCTGTACCGGTGTCTTCCTTTCCTAGTAGGCAAAAATTAGCAGTCTGCATGCATATAAAAATTCAAAAGCTGCCACCTTTTTTTTTTTAAAAAATTTTTTATCCAACATCATCACCTCCAATCCAAACAATAATCAAAATAGAAAATACCATTTAATCATCGTTAAGGAAATTAAACCCTTCGCCCAAATCATAGAAAAGCGGTGATTGGTGACGCGGGTTCCCAATTTCAGTGGAAAATGCATTCAATTTATCAATTGTCCTATACATATATACAGATAAAAAATAATAAGAATACGATGATTCGAGGAGGAGAGAGGGAGAGCGTACGAGCAGACGCCGACGAGTCCGGAGGAGGAGCGTGGCGCTAATCCAGTTCTCGGAGATCTTGTGTGGATCTTGTTGGGCAGATCTCTCCAGAGTCCCGGCATCACCTTCTGCTGGAACGGCGACAGGGCGTACACCACCGCCTTCATCCTCACCGGCTGCTTCCCTCATTTTTATTCTCTCCAGAAACTTCTCCAACTTCCTCCCTTCTTCGTCCCTGATATGGAAATGAAAGTGTTTGCCTTACGCGTTAATTTACATCATTGAAGCCTGGTCGTTTAGACTATTACCAGAAACCGTTTGTCAGGGCCTGCTATCAGTTAAGCCCATGAGATCAAGTCTAAAGTCTCCACCTTCGCCTCTCACACAACTCGTTAAAGCAAATTATAATTTTTCTACAATGATACGTAGTATCTTAATGACATTGAAAATTAATTGCTAAGATTAAACATAAAGGGATTCTAAAGAAGGAAATCAAATTTAACGGCTAAAATACTCGTAGAATTAAATGCATACTGCTGAATTGAAGCCTTACCTAAGAAACAAGGAATTAGTGAAGTTCACAATGAGTCAAATATAAATTAGTATTTAACTCGCCATCTAGAGCAATAGGGCACCGAGCTTGGAGACCTCTACTTAAAAGTGAGAAGAATATCACTAAACCATAGTGCTACTGATAGCTATACAAGCTGCTATATTGAGGGAAAAGAAAATAAAACATGAGTTATGAACTTGAATACGAGGTGAGCTTAAGTTACAAGTTACTTCTTGTACAAAGTTTTGTCTTTAAGAGCAGTCTCGAATGAGTATGTTTTTTGATTTTCAGTTGACAGGTATTTTGGGATTATGGATTGATATTTTTATCACGCCTAACATATTAAACATTGGTTCTCTTTCGAGATTGTGCTTGGGTCAGTTAAAATTATCCACTCTTGCCCCCAAGATCTCGAGTTCCAATTTCCTAGCTACAAAAATAATTATAGAGTATTCACCCATGCACATGAGATCTTAAGTTCAATTCTTCCCTGCCCCTTCCGTTGTTGTATGGTCATGTCATGTTAGCAACATACAATTTATAGCTGAATCCACCCAAAAATGCAAAACATATTAAACAATCGATTATGCATATTCTATTTTCTGGAGTTTAGATAGCTAAACATGTTAATAACAGATACATGTTCTAAGATAATAAAGAATAACTCATATGATATGACATAATTTTTTCTACTTCTACAATCACAATCGACTACAAGCACGAAAGCTATAACAGAATGGAATTTTGTACCAAATACCAAAACCGAACCGAAAATAATCAACGGAATGCGTTCAAACCGAATTAGCCCCGATTGGTTCGTCCTCGATACGAAAATACGAATTTCGGTACGGAGTTCGACGATATTACTATATATTCGGTAAAACATCGAACCGAACCAATTGAAGAAATTCGATCAATTTAAAATACCGATCGAACTCCCCATCCATTCCCAGCCATCCCCATTTGTAAGAACTGACTGAAAACAAAACATATTCCTTCTCCCTCCTCTCCTCTCCTCCCAGCTGACCTCCCTCAATTCTCGAAAATACCGATCGAACCCAGCCTCTAACGATTCAATCCCATCCATTCCCGGTACCTACATCCCCATTCGAATTGAAGTGGACCTAAAACAAACATATTCCCTCTCCTTTCCTCTCCTCCCAGCTCTCGACCTCCTCACCCTGAAACCGGAAGTTTGAAACACCATCAAAACTTTTACTCAATCAAATCCACTTCTCTTCTCCTCTCCGGGTTCTGCTTCTCGGTAAGTTCTCTCCTCTCTCGAATCCCTCCTCAATTTATTGCTTGCGGATTTAGGTTAGGATTTGGATTTAGCCAGCAAGCAGAGTTTTTGAATTTGTTTATTGATTCTCAGAATGTTGTGATTCTGTGTGTGTGTGTGTGCTATGAATTTGTTTTTGAATTTGTTTATTGAGTGTGTGTGTGTGTGTGTGTGTGTGTATAGATTCTGTGGAATGTGTGTATGCAGTGAGTGAGTGTGTGTGTGTGTGTGTGTGTGTTGTTGTGGTTCTGTGGTGCCAGTGTGTATGCAGTGAGTGAGTGTTGTGTGTGTGTGAGTGTTGTGTGTGTGTGTGTGTGTGCTGTCTTTCTTGATGTAGTATTTTAATCACATTGCAGCAAAGTGACGAATAGTTGGATCTTTGATAGTTGGATTCTTGTTGCAATGTTTTCTATTACAAATGTAATAGCTATCTATAGTTTTCTTGTGTGTTGCAAGTCAGGATGGAAGGGATGCCTATATATCTATTCTTCTGATATTGAACCAACGAGAGAGTGAGCAAGATAAAGAGATTAGGAGGGAGAAAGAGAGAGAAGGAAACAAAATTAAGCAATCAGCCTTAATCGAAAGGGGTTGCTCTTTAATCGAAGCAATCAACCTTGATTTTCACTTTCATTTCTTCCATACTTATTTTTGTATCAATCTTTCTATGATAATATAGCCACTGTTATCAAAACTAGTTTTATGCATATGTTAAAAGTATATATCTCGCTCTTTTGGCTTTTCCAGAGCACGATTGAATTGAATTCTAACACCTCGCCCATCTCACCGTCAAAGAAGATGTATGAAGTTTCACCTTCTTTGGTTTCTCATTTTTCGATTTCATTTTCTACTGTTTGTGATTCGTATTTTCTCCCCGTTACCCCGGTTTTCAATTTTGAAAGATTGTAGGATATTATGATTGTTTACTTAACTCATATGTCTTCGTCCTTTTTTTTCCCTTCCCTTCACTCTGTTTTGTTTGTTGTATAATGAGAGTAAGATAATTCCAGCCCATCCTTATTTGTTGTCACATTTTACTGATGCCTCGTCCTTATTTGTTGCTGGGAATTGTGAGAAAATGAATACATCTTTTTTTTCATACTTGTGCACTACTTCGTTTTTGTTTGTGTAAAATTGTTGTTCTTTGCTAATATTATATTTGAGAAATTTTCAAAGAAAAAAATAACCAAACTGAATCGCCAAAGTCATTCTTTTGTCTCTTTTATGTAGGTACAATTCTAATATTCACAAAGTCAAGGGAAATGCCACCACCTTCCCACCACCACAACCACCTCGGGCCCAACGCCTCAACCACGTCCACCTACATCCTCTTTCAAACTTCAAGTGGAAGGGGAGGTCAAACTTCTACAACAACTCACATCAGGAAGGGTTCAAGTTTCTACTTCTACTAGGGGAGAGGGCCGAAAGAGAGGAAGGGGTTGAACCTTAGGTCCTTATCTTAACTCATCATTTTTTTGGATTTGGAACTTATTTTGTACTATAACTTATTTGATTACTTTATTTCTTTTGGGCTGTATAATTGATTGAATGGATTGAATTTGAATGGATTATGGATTGAATGGATTGAATGTATTGAATTTGAATGATTATGGATTGAATGGATTGGAATGGATTGAATGTATTGAATTTGAATGGACCATGGATTGAATGGATTGAATGTATTGAATTTGAATGGATTATGGATTGAATGTATTGAATGAATTGAATGTATTAATTTGAATGTCGGATTGAATGTATTGAATGACTAGAATTTAGAGTTAATATGTGTGTATGTATGAATATGTGAATGGATTGAAATAAATGGGTTTGACCTGGTCTGATAATTTCTAATACCAAAACCAACCGAAATTTCGGTATCCTCGAAATTTTCGGTATCCCGAAATTTCGGATGGCTGCACTTTGGTTCGGTTTCCGATATTGGAAATTTTCCCCGAAATTTCGGTATCAGCCCGGTTCGTATTCGTCTGCTACCGAACCAACCTAGCTCCTAAACAAAAGAATACCTCCGCTCATCCGCACGTACTGATCCTTGCACAAACAGGTCCACACGTGTCGTCCTGGGGCCAGCATACAGAATTACACAGAAGCATGTAGTGACAAGTAAGCTCAAGAGTCGTACAGGAGGACGAACCAATAGAAGAGGAGTTGAGTGAACCATTAGAGTCACAGACCAATTTTCGCACACTTCATCCCGCTTGAAGTGAAAGGAGAGACGCTACCATATGGTTGAGGGCTCTCTTCTCGTAAATTGGATTTTAGCATAGCTAGTTCTCTCAACTGTTCCCTCTTGTAGTGGTCTTGTGACTCGTCCTGAAATGAAAATCAGAATTCAGTATCCATGAATTTTGTGAAAAAATGTGATTAAAAACCGAGAGTTATAGCTCACAGTTTGTGTGAAAAATGCGATTAAAGACCAAGCGGTACTTTTTTAAGAATGAAGGGCATCTACGTATTGTATATTAAGGGAAAGAGAAATCAGCTTCATGATTCATTGTAATATGTATTTGACAAAAACGATACTTCATAGCGAAAAGGCAAAGGAAAGTATTTGTATTGAAAAGCCGAAGGGACGAGTCAGAAACAATACCATAGGTTTGAAAAGCCGAAGGGACGAGTCAGGACCTGACTATTTACGAGTATTATAACTAGTTTTTCAGACTGACATTCTTTTCATACCAGTTACGGCGGTGTGCACAAAAAAACATACAAATCTAGCAGGAAACCCTTGGTTGGGCATCATTCTAGAGACGCGAGTTATCTCTATCAATACAGAAGAGTACCAAAGTTAGCAATTTCCTTCCTCAACATATAATAACACAATGAAAACAAGAATATAGAGCATGGAATCAGTTTCCTGACAGAGTTCAACTCATCGATATTACGAAAAAGGAAGTTCCATTTTACCCCAAAGAACTAAATCTTCATGCCCTTCCTAGATGCAGAAAATTAGACATCTACATTCTCAAAACCCAAAATCTAATTTTTGATTTGTATATATGTTGTTATTTCTTACGGGTTTTGTAGAATTTAATCTTTTGCTTGTCATAAGTGGATTACAATTAAACCAGATTCTGCTGTAATATTGACATTTGTCATGTTTTTGTTGAGTTATTGTCACTAATCTGTTAATTTTGGATTGTGAACTCTCAAACTCAAAACCCAGAACCCAAAATTTTGTTTTGGATTGTTTTGTATCATGGGTTTTGTAGAATTTGACCTTTTAATGACACATCCCGATCTTGACACGCCAAGTGTTAAGTGATGAAAGCCAATTATGCAAGTGATTGAGAAAAGTAAGTAAAAGTAGAGTAGAAACGGAATTAAGGCGTGCGGTGATGGAAAAAACTCATTATTACATGTGCATAATAATCAGAGCGTACTAAGTAGTGCATGCATAAAAATTATGATATTTTAAGAAAAAAAAGTCAAATTTTGTAATGTCCATTTCTCTTTGGTACAAAATACAAGTGTTTGACGTTTCTAATTAGATTTACCTTACATATTTATAAGTCACTACATCATAATTAGTTGATAAAATGTATCTAATACAGATCTAGATCTAAAATTAGGTTAATGCATGCTGACCTAAGTTTGAATTAGATCTAAAATTAGGTCAATTCAAACTTACCTAAGTTGAATAATCCATACTGTAAACAAAAAATGTTATGCTCACAAAAGAA
Source organism: Gillenia trifoliata (assembly GCA_018257905.1). Classification (NCBI taxonomy): domain Eukaryota; kingdom Viridiplantae; phylum Streptophyta; class Magnoliopsida; order Rosales; family Rosaceae; genus Gillenia; species Gillenia trifoliata. The sequence continues at coordinate 29,302,772 of CM031081.1, read as the reverse complement.
TTTATGTATATGAAATTATTTTACTATATGATGGGTATAAATACAACATTATTTTTATTTAAAGGAAATGGTTATCCACAATTTAAAGTAGTCATCATATATCCTTCTTTTCTTGGTTTTTTTCTTAATTAGAAAGAAGTTCAAGAAGATCATTTTGAAGTATTAATAACAATTTATTAATTAAATATATATATATATATATATATTAATATGAGGTTTGTTGTTTTCTTATTTGCTGGGCATAAATGTACAGAGTAACGCACTCAATTTCTTGTTTTTGTAGCTCTTCATTTTGACGTTCATTTTTGTGAGTTGGTCATTCATAAATTAGAGTTTAATCTTTTCGCAAGCAATGTAAAAGTTTTTATTTGCTCGTATCTTATTATTATAAATATATATATATATATATATATATTTAAAAATAGAAGCGTGACAAATGAGCAAATAACACAGAATTTGGTAAGAAATCACTCCACAGCCACGTTAATTTGAAAACTGATCAACCGAAAAGACCCATGGAATAGAGACAATTCGCATCAAATGGGCCCCACTTCTCCACTGACATAAAAAACCGACACATGCTAATGCTAATTTGGAACCCTTGATTTTCAGTCGAAGCCGACATTCAGAAATTACATGCTCCAACTTAGTAAAGCTGCGGGAAAGAAATTACCATAAGTATTAAGTATCAAAATAGTTCTGTAGTTCTGTTAAAACAGAAACCTCACATACTTTATATGCTGCAATTTTCGAAGCAGGAACACCTCCTCTAGCATTATCGTTTGCTAGGCTAAGGCTCTCAGATTCCGGCCAAATCCCGCAGTCGAACACACCAACAATAATATCACTCTCGATAATTGCATTTCAACTAACTTTCTCACTGAATCCCAAAAAGTCCAAAGATCTGAATGTTCCTCTAGGTAAGACGCAAAAATCAACAATAATATATCACTCTTGATAATTTCAGCAATAATACGGGTAATCAACAGTTCATCAAGTCACTCGAGTGATATCAATTCCAGACACAAAAATCAACTGAATTCAAATTACTGTGCATACAATTCAGAAATCACAATTAGCCCCAAAACTATCAGTCCAACATCGTTTACCCAAAAACATCCTGGATAAATATAAACAAATTTCGTCGTGTGCAGGAACCAAGTGAATCAGGATAAAATTCCACTTGAAAAAAATTGGAACAAAACAACGTGAATCGAAACAGAACTAGTCTGGGCTGTGAAATCGACTGAAGGTAGAAGGGGCTATAAGGCAAGGATTTCTTAAGCAAGTCCTTCGATTTTCAATGTAGTTCTCAACAACCACATTACTGAACAAAGGTAACTTGAAAAGGACTACAAGGCAAGTATATTAATGAACAAGGTAGAATGAGAAATTTAGCATGCAATGGATGGAAACAAGGACGAAACAAACACCGCATTTCGGGACAAACTTATCTTGTGCATCAGTACTGGACTCAGTTTACACACCTTTTAAAAGCAGCTTATTAAAAAGTTGAAGTCCAAATTGTGTTTGGTAAAAAAAAAAAAAACACTTTTTTCACAATCATCAGTCAAAACAGCAATAGCGAAGCAATAAAACCCTTGCTTCTCAAAAAAACGCTTTTTTGGACAAGGCGAGTGAACAGTAACATTAAATGAAAATTTCATAATGGCGATACTACCCTCGTATGTTTCTCTGAGAACCCTAATGTCGAGCGATTTCACAGCTTGAAAGAGATTATTCCCAGCCTCCAGGAAAGCTCTACTCCCTCACGCCTGGGTTCTTCCTCCTCACCTCCGCCTGGGTTCTCCCTCCTTAGATTTTCAATCCCTTTCTCTCGTTAGGATCATTTTCAAGATTTCCTCAGATTTCCTCAGATTTCTCAGATTTTCAATCCCCTCAAAGGTTCGGATCCTTTCGCTTTCTGGGTTTTGATCAAAATGTTTTATTTACTGCTTTATACTTTACTGCTTTTTACTGTGATTTGGGATTGTTGATCTTGTGTTTGCTTTGTTATTGTGCTATTGGGTTGCTCATAGTCTTGACGATGAGTTCGGTTTGGCATTGATCTGGTTGTGATTTTGAATTTTCAGATGTATTAGATCATGAATTTTTAGTTCCCTCAATCACTTGATTGTTTGTCTGGTGGTTTAATTTGATTGAATTTTATTTATAGATAAGTAAATAATCAGTGGGTCTACTATGGAAACTCATAAAGCTAACTGATAGAAGTTTTCCAATCCGCCAAATAACTGAAAAGGACGAATCTTTATTAGCATTTATATGACTGTCAGTAAGTTAATTGAAGGATGGCTTAAACTAATTGGTTGTTTAAATTATAAGGTAAAGGAAATATATCTGAATATGGATTAAGTTACGAAATTTTCATTATGCAGTCTGATGAAAAGTGTCGATGAAAACATGAAAAAGTTTACAATAGTAGAAAAGATGATAATGTATTCCAAGCTGGCTCTTTTCTTTTCTTGGCATCGACAGCCAAGATCGCCTCAGGATCAGACTGGAACCACTAGAGTTTTGTTCCACCTATAAGTCGTTCTTTGTTAATTGTGCGATTTCTTTGTATTACAAGTCCCGGTGCCTCTCTATTTTAATTGGTGAAGCATCACATTCTATATGATGTGCCTCTCTGTTTTGAACTCCATTTTCTATTTGGCACATAACTTTCAATTTGTAGCTATGTTTCTTTAAATCTTATATGGTTTTAAAGTACACAAAACAAGCTTTGAAACCCATATGGTTGCACCACCAAGATGGGTGTATTAGATCAGTAAGGTGTGCTTTAGAATTTCTCCCGTGGTGTGCCGAGTTGAACTTAGTCTGTGACATGAAGTTGAGTTTTAGGGTGTTTTGCTGTCTATATTGATTTTGTTGGGATATGTGATATATGTTGTGTTTCAGAGCTCAATAGATTTCCACAACTGTTTCATTGGTTTGATATTGAGTTTGGAAAGAACTTCCGGGTCGCCTCCGGATGAGAGTTTCATGAACCGTGCTCTTGCATCACTTTGTATTATGTGATTTCCTTGGTTAATTACAATTGCATTATGTGCTCTTGCATCACTGGATTCAGTGATTTCCATCCTTATAAGAGGCGATAAATATAAGTACAGATATGCACATGCAAATGCCTTTGTATCAAATTTAAGCTTTTTGTGTTGAATATAATATTAAAGTGAACTTTTATTTGTTGATTCCTTGTACCCTTTGTTGCCTAAAGTAATCTCTATTGTTGAGTAAATCTAAATGTTATTAGTTAGTTTACCCAGTTAAAGCTTGTTGCCTGAAATGCATCAGCAATGTCAATACCTCCTCCGTTTCAGTATTTCAATCAGACATATCGCTCTATGTGGTTGAATGAAAATTTACCTATGGGCAGGAAACATACCATTTGTTTGATGTGTCCTAAGCATTACAACTATTAGCCTTTACGCTAGAGCATGGTTTGTGTCTTAGTAAATTACTTTACGTTGTATTTTTAAGACTTATGACATAGTTATACAGTTACATCCCTACCATTGGTAATTGAAGCATTTTTCGCTTATACTGTCGATACTAATATTTTCATTTATTCTAATGTAATATATACATGAGAAAGATACCAACTCTTTTAATATAACACACGGATAGGATATTAGACAGAAAAGCAATCTGTTACAATAAACATCGTGAAATTATACTCAACCAATTTTAGTTGATTTAAATTAATAGTAAAGAGACTTATGGATTATAAATACACCTATACCTTCATGATGTTTGCCAAAGTACATTTCCCTAATTGCATTTGTCATCATCTGTTGTATATCTAAATCTGCTAATCTTCACCTTTTATTGCACTAGCCTTTAACTTTTCATTATGGTTTGCATACCTTTGATTATTGATTAAGTTACAAAAATGTTTAGTAGTGCATGTTTTAATATTATGTATATATCATTCTTCTCTTAGGAGCGTAGTGAGCGTACATTTGGGTTGGAAGAAAGATGGGCAGATTTTATGATGATGAAGAAGAAAGGCCAAAAATCACCATGACCAAGGATCACAAGAAATAGAAGCATTAAAAATAGCATAGCCATAAGTTTAATGAATGCACCCTAATTAGACCCCTATTTTTATATTGAACAATTTGTAGATATTTTAATATGTTTGATGCATGTATTATATAGTTGATAATATTGTAACTACCTTATATGAGTGAATATTATTTTAATATTATAAAGAAATTTTCATAATAATTCTTTAAAATTTGGGATACAAATAAGACGAACAATATAAAGAAAAAAAAAGTATATATGTAATGAATTGATAATATTTTTGGCAAACAATTAAATTAATAATACATACAACAACATGCTCTTTTTAGTCATTTTACACACAGTCACAGCAGTTTTATATACAAGTTTACCAAACACTCTGAAATTGCTTTTTTTTTTTTTTTTCCTATAAGCACTTTTACAATTACAATTACAGTCTCGGCTGGCAAGAATCAGTTTTTAAAAAGCACAGCAATCCCAAACTAGGCCGTGACCATCGAGCCACAATTTCACTGCTCGGCTCGTCGATTGCTTGTCGTCCGCGTCCAGTCAGCACAGCTCGAATATCCGACAGCATCGAATTCCATTTCTCCAGCTCTTTGCCGACGCCTAGTAGGCGTCTAAAGTAACTCAGCGTCTCACGAGATGTCCAACCTTTCAGCAGCACTTGAAGGTCAGAAATAAAGACCTCTCCCAGTGATGACATAGCTTAAGCTTATGAAAACAACTTCTTCGGGAGAGTGTGTATAAACAGCTTCTTGAGGAGAAGGAAGGTATCGAGAGATTGAAAGAGTGAGAGGTAAAAACAGCAATCAGAACAAGTAAGCAAATGTTACGAGGGAGCTTGAGCAATGTCCACCGCCGAACTGCAAAAAAATTGAAACCCGTTAAAGCTTTAGTATTCAATGAATCGCACATTAAACGAATTAGCCTCGAAATTGTTCGAGTCAGGCGTGCTTTTCTTTTTGCACATAAATTTGTACCACTTTTTCACATAAGTTGTACCACTTTTTTCTGCCAAGAACAAGAGCAGAAGCTCTTTACCTACTTCCATCGTAACATAACAAGATGGTTTATGCAAACATGATCACTTATATATAAACTATAAAATATACAAGTATATGCCTCTTCAGCTGGATAGCATTATTACCTACTTTTTGTGGGATTATAATTACATGATGGAAATGCAAAATTTCGACAAGCACAAAGGAAATAAATACCATAGGGGTTTGGACTAAGCACAAAGAAGTAAATTATAGATATTGTCCCTTAATTTTTTGGTCATTCAACTTCATGCATTTTCATATTTTAATTTCATACAATGACTCTCTATTTCATACATTAGGCCTGTAAAGGCCTATGCCTTAGCCCAGCCCTATTTTTTTTTTTGTGTTGTGGGCTGGCCTGCCCAGTCTTGGGGCCGGGCTTTGTCCGGCAATTTTAAATGGGTGGCGCTTGGGCCTTACATTGTGAGCCATCAGCCGGCCTGGCCCTTAGGCTCGATATTTTTTAACTTTCTTTAATATAATTAACTCTTTTTCAACACTTATATAATTTAATTGACTATATTAATAAAACAAATACCTTAATTGAAATGGTAATTGACAACTAATAGACCTAAGAGCATTTTCACCCACCCATGCTAAATTGACATGGCTGAATCCAAATCCAACCCAAAACACACCTCCACCCATTTTAGCAAGCCATGGCTGATGGAGCCCTGGCAGCAGCCATGGCTGATGGAGCCCTGGCGGCAGCCTGCATCGATTCTGAGTCCAAGTCCAGATCCATGGCACTTACTATTACATTGGGTGTATAGTGGGACAATTATAACGCTTATTCTAAATTAATCTCATCCATTGAATAATTGGTGAATAGTAACTACCATGACAATTACTATTCACAATGGGTAGAGAGTGATAAAAGAAAAGCCAAGACATTTACTATTTAAGTAAATAGTAACTGCCACAAATCACTTCTAGATTGAAATCCACCGTATCGGCGGAAATGCTCTAAAAGGTCCAAGGTTCAATTCTCAACAACATTATTGTTTTTTATGTTTAATGAAAATGATTAAGAAGTCAAAAATTGGGCCGAGTTGGGCGGCCTGCTTATAGGCCCGAATTTTCTCGTGGGCTAGGGCAAGGCCTTGCATATTAGCATAGGGCTTGCCCAAATTTTCCTAGGGCCCAAAATTTTAAGGGCAGGTAGGGCTTGAGCCTTGACTTCTTTGGGCCGGATTAGCCCAGCCCGGCCCATTTGTAGGTTTAATTTTAGGCTTGTTAGAAAATATGTTGCCAAACGCATGGCTTATTTTTTGCTGACGTGGCAGTCAATTGTGCCGTGTAGATAATAAATAAATTATAAAATAAATCAATTTAAAAAACAATAATAATTTTTTATTTCAAAAAATTAAATCAAAACCCAGACTTCTCCACCTTCATCGACGATTCAAGCCTTCTCCCCAGACTTCTCCACCTCTCTCCTTTCCGCCATCACAACCACCACGTCTCCGTCTGGACCTCGGAATCCGCAGGATCTCCGTCTCCACCACATTCTCGGCATTAACGTTATCACCACGGTGTTCGAGCTTTCCTACGCCCAGTTTCAAAAACCTGTCGTTGATGCCGTCATCAGACCTCCTCAGTTCCTCCGCAACACCAACCTGCCATTCTTGGTCAACCTCTACCCCTACAACCTCTATAAGATGTGTGGCGAGACTCGATCGAGTTTCTCCTGTTTTAGGAGCACCCATTCGGATTCCCCCAGACGACCTCTGCCACTGGATCGATGATGTCAATGATGGCAAATGCAGTGGAAACTGTGTGAGAATGTGAGGACAAAGTCCCACATCAGTAAGGCCCTGAGGGACTAAACCATGCAAAGAGCTATAAGAAGTTGAAACACTTTGCATATTGTCAATTGGTTTATAGTGAATCTCCAGCTTTCTTCATGGTATTAGAGCCAAGTTGACTCATGTGTGAAGCTCAACGGCCACACATCACTCAATTTGTGTTGTTCATGTTACACATGAAAATTCTCCACACGTGAGGAGAAGTGTGAGAATGTGAGGACAAAGTTCGACATCGGTGAGCCAAACTATGCAAAGGCTTGTTTAAGCTAGTCCTCGTATTGCCAATTGGTTTTACAGTGTAACCTCAGCTTTATTCAAATTGAACGAGGAATAAGAGAGAGAAAAGGAACAAGAGAGGAGAATTTATGGCTAGGAGGGGTCAGGAGAGCCGTTGGAAAACGGACAGAGGCGAAGGGTGGGGAGAGATGGTTGTTTTGACGGGGAAGATGGGGTGCACAACGATCTGATTAAACAGCAGGGACATACGTGCGGGGCGGTAGGTGGTGTAGGCAGTTCAGGCAAATCACGAAAGGACTTTCAGTTGCAGAGGCGCGAGTGAGGGCAAGTCATGATGCAACAACAGTTCTATATGCAGCGGCGGTGCGGGTCAGCCGGAAAACGCTGCTCGACAACTTTTAGTCCTATCTCACAATCTAACGTTCAAATTAAGTGGTAGGATTGAAGGGGGTGGGGCCCACTCTTTTGGCATAAAAGTTTTTTTAAATTGATTTATTTTGTATATTTTATTTATTTATAAGGCACAATTGGCTACCACGTTTGCAAAAATGGGCCATACATTTGCCATGTCATCATTTAATAGTTAGCCTAACAGATTTTTTAACAGTTCTACAAAATTGATACGAGTAAGAAGTCGTTGTATGAAATTAAAAAAATTGAAAGACATAAATTTGAAATTTGACGAAAACCTAAAAGGGCAAGATGTAATTTACTCTTTATTTTTTTTATGAAAGGTTGTATCAATTTTTTCCAAAGAGTTCCGGACAAAAAAAAATCCCAAAAGGTATGGGTGTATCAATTCTCAAATTCTCAATGGACTTTAGGGTTTAGCATCAGGAATACAAATGGACCAAAGAATCCAGCACAAAAAGTAAACAGAGAAAGGCAACTACAAAATCAGGACAAAATACAGATATAAATTCATATTAAGGACATGTTAAGAGGAGTCAAATGACTATACGCAAAGGAAAATTCACACGAGACTTGTTCTTCAAGATGGAGAAACATACTGCTTTGCTGCAGTAGAGTGATGACTAATGAAGAGCGCTTAAGAATGTTAAAAAGACAATTTGGGCATTTGGCATATAAGAGAATAGGAAAAATGATAAACACACACTTATTTTACCTTCTCACACATTTCTATTAATTTTGTCCATTGATTTCGTTTGGTTATCAATTCGATGACCATAAATTAAGAGGGGGTTGGTTTGTAAAATCACCTCCCTAATAATGAGGGTAGTTTAGAATGTGCAAAATTTTCATTAGGAGGGAGCATGTTTGGGATTGTGACTGCTTCTAAAAGAGTTAAAAGCGTTTCGGGATTGGTTCTCTAGAAAACACTTATCTACTTATGCTTGAAGTGTTTTTGTTATAAACTACATTGAACAATTTTATGGTGCTCTCAGAAATTCTTTTAAGCTTGTTTGGGTCAAAAACACTTCAATGACAAGCCTTTTGGCTGCTTTTGGAAATAATTAAAAGTTTTTTTGGGTCATATAGAAGCGTTTTCTAAAAGAAACACATAATAAATGTTTCTTCAAAAGCACTTTCAAGTACTTTTTTTAAGAAGCACTTGGATTTTTACATAAAAATCTCAAAAGTGTCTCTAATAAATGCACTTTTGAAAAAAAAAAAAAATTATGAGTATATCATCTCCCATAGCCTAGCTAGAATTAGGCTTTTTAGCTATTTTAACAAAAAAATGCAGAAAAATCAAGCTTGCAATGAAAGCATATCCTTAGGCCTAGTAGTTTTTATGTGCTTGCGTTTGACTCCATAACACTGTTTTATTTAGCAGTGTGAGTTCAGCAGTTTTGGTAGTCATATTTTGTAAGAACCAAACCCATGAAACTCGCATGTTAAAACTCAACAATTGAAATCACTTTATTGGACTTGGATTTTTCGGCCTACCGTGTTAGTTTGATTCCAACTTTAAGAATCAAACTCAAAATTTCCTGACTCATTGTAAAAAACCTTACTATCACAGCACAAAGTGTTTTTCTTTAAATCTTTTAAAAGAAAAATGTTCTCTTACAGAAATGTGTCGGGAAACAAAAAATTATTTGTATTATCATACTATGAAATTAGAGATTCTTACCTTAATGATGGTCCAGATTTATGGCATGACAAAATAAGGATGTCTTACAAATTAGAGGACATTTTTTGCTCTGTCATCTTGTTTTCCCACTTTAAAGGTAAAGTATGAACAATCAAAAGAAAATATAAATACAAAGCCTCTTTGTTGTTTAATGGCAGGACTTATTGACTAATGTCAATTTATGAAATTACAAACAAAAGAAAATGCTAAGAAAACCACATTGTTAAAGCCATTGTATAAAGTTGACACTAGTCCAAAAATAATCTCATGTCAAAATAACGAAAAGTACTCTTGCATATAAATATTAAACCCAGGAAATTTGTTCAACGTGACAGATAAGCTTGCTTTATTTATAATTTATTGTAAGATTAGCTACATCATAAATTTCTTATTCAAGGGCGATTATAGTTACAATAAATAATTCCAATTTCCACGTGTTCTTGAAAAAGAACCTCTCTGCTCTGTGTAGGAAGTCATCAGAAAATTAACCTTGTTTGGTCCACCATTAAGTCATCAGCATTAAGTGATGGTCTTGATAATTATTTCTATATAAAGTTAGCATCCTAAAAAAGTGAAGCTTTTAAAATTCTAAAAAATGCCCATCTCTAATTAGAATCTCAAAAATAAAATAATTTAATTAATAAAGATTAAAATAATAAAATGACAATATTTTCAATTCAAATTTAAAGTAAACTAGGGTCTGGAATGGCGCAATCTGTTTGGTTCATACCTTCATATGCTGGTATATTTAGAAATGGAGAAACATGGCTGTTTTTGGCTATGCCCACTTTCGTATTCTAAAATGTTGCTGATATTATTCTCAAATAATGGCAGGAATGGACTAAAGCTAACTCTAAGAGTGGGACTCAAACTTCTAGATCTATTGTGAGGGACTGGCTACAGTGCTCGCAAGCATTGGATGCTCACACCGATCTCACCCTCATTCTCTCTCCTCCCCTCCTCTCTCTTTTTAACGGTGAGATGGTGTGAGCATCAGCTGCTGCGGCTTGCAAGTAACCTACTCCTATTGAGAACCTATCTTGGAGTTTCCAAGAATTGGTTTGTCATAAATTGAGGCAAAGTGGAAGAAGTTGGAGTTGGTGGAGTCCTTAGACCATCTCAATGGTGGAGATAAAGTCTAAAATTTAGAACTTAAACCCCCCAAACCTCTTCCAATACAGTGGGCTAAAATTAGGACGAGGATAAATTCTAAAATTGGGTCAAATTTAGACCGAGAATTCCCACCGGACAAAATTCCCACCCCAAATGCCGCGTGAACATGCAGTTTCCTCCACACCGGACTGATTTGACGCGCCTTGGAGCTTTGGGCAGCTAACCCACGCGTGCATGCCGTGGGCTAGAGGTCGGCAATGGGTGGGCCGGGCCAACCCGGCCCAAAAAATACTAGGCTTGGGCTGGGCCGGGCTGGGCTAATTATAGTAACAAAAAATGGGCCGGGCTGGGCCGGGCATAATATTAAAACCCAAGCCCAGCTCATGGGAGTAGGGCTTGTGGAGCTTGAGCGGGCCGGAGCCGAGCCTAGCCCAGTTGGGCTGGGCTAAAACGGGCTGAAGACAAAAAAATATAATAAAAAAAAATCTAGAAAAAAATCATATTAAAATATGAAATAGAAGTATCTTCAAATTATAAAAACTCAAAACATATTGTCTTCAACTTATGAAACTCCAAAAATACAAAAAATGCAGCTCTCATATAGTATTGGCTTCAACTTCAATTGTCTCATTATCGGATTCAACACTCAACTCCATCACTTTGGACAGTTTGGATTTGAATTAGACACATCCCTATTATTGTAAGATATTATACAATTTAAATAATTCCTTCCTCAAATCCTCAAGTTTACTATCAATAGTTAAAGCATCAAGACCCAACATTTTTAACCATTCTCCAATTGCATACAATTTAAACCTAGGGTCCATAACTCAATAAACAAAGAATCAAGTTCCAAGATGTAAATAAACATGTATGATGTATTTGCAAAAAAATTGATAGACGGGCCTGTGGGCTGGGCTTTCCTGGGCAGGCCAGGCTGGGCCTATGTGGGCCTACGTGGGCCGGGCCTATGGGCCAGGCCGGGCTTCAAAACTCCTAACCCAAGCCTAGCCTACTAATCGATGGGCTGGGCCGGCCTGGGCCTGGTGGTGGGCCGGGCCGGGCTTTTTCTCTTTGGGCCAGGCGGGCCCCACTGGCCCATGGGCTTACGGGCCAAATGATGAAGCCCTACCTGGGCCCCGGGCTTGTGCAGCTTGTCGGCCATGCTTTGCCACTTGCAAAGTAATGGCTCCTTTAATAAACGGCTGGGTGCTGGACCGTTGGATATCCAACAGTCAGAATGCAATCTTAAAAAAAAAAATTATAATTTATAAATTCTAGAAATTAAATCTAACGGCTGAGATCGAATGTGATCAAATCACTTGTAAAAAAGATCTAACATTGAAATTAAATCCAACGGCTAAAACATTATTTAAAAATTATTTAAATCAAAAATTCACCAAAAAAGTCTATAAATACCTATGTATTTGTTCAATCATCCACACAAAATTCACTTTCCTCATATAATTCTTCAAATTTTCTTTCTACCCATCTAATTTAGTGTCCTCATACAATTGTTCAATCATCCACATAAGAAATACTATGGCAGTCAAACCTAATTGTCACCTAATTTAGTGATTTTCATTATTTATCAGATTAATTTTTTTAGGTTAAAATGTTCACAAAAATAAATTAGGATAATCTACATAAATTTATTTTAAAATAGTTACCGAAAAAAGAAAAAAAATTAGGCTAAAATCATTCTTTACTAGTAATCTCCGGGCTAAATTTTTAACCTAAAAACCATTGGAGGAGAAAAACTGTTTTGGAGTTAAGTTCTAGTTACTGGGCTAAAAATTTAGACTTTAACCTCCACCATTGGATGGTCTTAGGAACCATATGGGTGATTGGAAGGCTGGGTTTATTGCTAATCTTGAGGTTAGTCAGGTGCTAAAAGCAGAGATGTGGGGGTTGTTTTAAGTTTTGAAAATGGCCTTGGATAAGGGTGTTAGAATTTGATTAGTGAGTCTGATTCTGCCCATCCATTGCACATTTTGTGAGCTTCATTTTTATTTTGAAAGCTTCAAGTATCACCCTCTTGTTTCCTTGATTCATGGTTGTCTCTTTTATTCCATCAACTTGTGCATCTGGAGTCTCAACATATTTATAGGGAGAAAAATATGGTAGTTGATTGTAGCTAAGTTGAGTCTCTCTTTTGACTTTGGTTGTAGCTGGTTTGAACATGCCTTGTTGTCTACTTGGTTTGTTAAATGATTTTGGCTGGAGTTTTCGAGATAAAAAAGAGCCGTTTGTAAACCCTCCAACTAGTTTCTTTTGTGCTTTTTGGTTTGGGTTGTTTTATTACCGTTGTTTTGGTTTGGGTTGTTTATTACCGTTGTTTAACAAAATTTTTTTTAAAGTAAACTTTTAAATTTCAAATTTAAAAAATAAAATAAAATAAAGAACACACATGAGGTAGTGGAAAGTTAAGTTGATTTTCATTATTGTTATTTTTATTTTTTTAATACATACGATATTATCCACATTATTAGGGAGAATGGGCTAAGCCTCATTGGACTAGCCATAATAATTTGGTTTGGTGAATTCGTCTTTACAGGTGAAAAATTGAACCTAAGACCTCTCCTCTATCCACAAGTGAAAGATGAATACCACTAAACCGTAGTAAGTGACTATTTTTGCTTATATCTTAATTACAAAATATAAATTAAGTTTTCAACATAAAAAGTCAATTGAGCATGTAGCAAGAGACTAATGTATAATTAAAAGGTTGAAACGAGCCTATATATTGAATAAAATGTGCACGTTCTTTCTTTTATTAACAGATAAGTCAATCGAATTTTGGACATATTTGGAAACAGAAATGCACTAGATCAAGAGTTAATTGGTTCAAAGCCTAAATATTATCCATGTAAATTTCAATAAGCAAGAAAGTATTGGTTTGCTTTTATACATGTAGAATTCATGCATATTATTTCAAATTGTCAATTATATAAATGAAATAGATTTTCCCATGGCAAATCACTCATGGAATGGAACTATGGAAATAGAGATGGCTCTGTAACAAATCCGGACTGAAGGTGAAATAATAAATGGCTTTTTCTCTCATTTATCTTTCCTTTCTTTTGCTTATATCATGACAATTACCAGAAGTTATAAATTTCTAAGTCCTTTATTTGCAATCTATGGAATCCTTTCCACCATGCTACTAAATCTCTTGATTCTTTCTTCAAACTTGTTTTGGTATATATTCTTACTTCAAGTGGCAATGAAAGCATAATCTTAGGCCTTCCCTAGTAGTTTTTATGTGCACGTTTGATTCCCATGACCTTGTTTATTTTAAGCGGCGTAGAGTTTAACGTTTTAGTAGTCATATTTTGTAAGAATCAAGCTCATGAAACTTCATGTTAAAAAACTCCAACAACTATGAAATCCCTCTATTGGACTTGAACTTGCCGGTCCAAGCTTTGTGTTAGTTTGATTCAACATAAGAATCAAACTCAAATTTTCACACCTCTTGTAACATACCTTATCATCACAACTTCCCTCTGCGCACAAAATGTTATCTTCTTCAGATTTAAAGGAAATGTTCTCTTGTAGAATGTGTCAGGAAACAAAAACTTATTCCTTATCATCTGCTTCCCTCACACGCACAAAGTGTTGTCTTCTTCAGATTTAAAGGGAAATGTTCTCTTGTAGAATGTGTCGGGAAACAAAAACTTATTTGTATTATCGTGCACTATGAAATTAAGTAGATTCTTACCTTAATGTGTGGTCCAGATTTATAGGTATGGCAAAATAAGGATGTCTTACAAATTAGAGGACATTTTTGCTCACTACCACCTCATTGATTATCCCACTTTAGAGGTCAAGCATATGAACAATCAAAGAAAATTTAAGTACAGAGCTTCTTTATTGTTTAATGGCCCGACTTGTTGACTAATGTCGACTTTATGAAATTGCACAAACAAAAGAAAAATGCTAAAGGAAACTACATTTTATCGTTTTATACAGTCGACACCTAGTCACAAAAACTCTCCTGTCACAATAACAAGAGATACTCTTGCATAAAAATATTAAACCCAGGAAAGCCACATAAAACATTCAATTCGTTCATCATCGTGACATAAACACTTTATTTATAATTTATTGTAGATTGCTTCCATCATACAATTCTTATTCAAGGACGATTATAGTTACAAATAAATAATTCCAATTTCGACGTGTTCTTGAAAGGAACCTCTCTGCTCGATGTAGGAAGTCATCAGAAAATTAACCTTGTCTGATCCACCATCATATCACATACAGGCTACGGCAATGCTTTTCACCACATGAAGCTTGATTCTTGACTTCTGTGGAACTGCTTCTTTTGTCACACTCCAAAAGGGCCGGGGAGGTGCTCCGGCTGCATTATTACCAGGTAAATTATAGCAAACAAAATGTGAACCTCTGCTGTAAAAACTTACTCCACAATACAAGTCACTTGGAAAGCCAGATATTTGATATTGTTGTAAAAGTATACGGGTGACTTGCAATATGAAAGTTGTAATATAATTATAGTCAACAGAATCTATATTTTCTTCCAAGACGGTTTTCTGAAAGATGTTTTTGCAATGTCAATATATGAAATGTTGTATGTTCAAGTCGTAAATTCAAACACTTCTATACAGATAGTGACAGAGCTTACATTGCTGATCATCTTGGCCCCAAACCATGCTGTATCCTGCACCATATGGAGGGGAGCCGTGATTCCATTAGACACAGATGGAGGGAGAAGTCCATGTAATTCCTTCTCTAACCTTACTGAATAAAAAAAAGATATTGAAAGATAAAGATAGAGCTTGATATCCTTAATCGTAAACTACATTCTTTTTGCATATCTCTATTTCCATTAGATTAGTAAGATTCCCAATTCATAGTCCATTAATTTATCACAAAGGACCCGGAAAGATTTTCTCGTAATTGAATGATACCTGCGAGTCCCTGGTAAACATGCGGTGCCTCCTGGCAAAACTACTGTCTTGAACCAAAGCATCGTCTCCTGTTAGTTCTGCCCGATAAGCAATGTTCCATACAAAGAGCAACAGCTTGGTGCAAACCCATAGTACGCCTATACAAAAATATGATATTATAAGTTCCAAATAAAATTTCCCATTGAAGTTCCGTATTCAAATAATCCTAACGGGTAAAATTTGGAGAGAAAACATGATTAGCAATTTTACAAGACATGCTCGAGATCAGACTGCGTTAACCATAGGCATCAATTTGATGAATACAGCACAGATGGAATGGATGTGTGCTAGAGAATATACTGGTTCTCAAAATGGGAAAGGGAGATGAGGAGAGAAAAACATAGAGCAATAAGTCATTAAAACTTTTGAGTGGTACTTACACTCCTGCAAACCTTGGCTGGAATAGGATCTCTCCTGTTTGAAACCGCTCTTTTGAAACAGTAAACCAGCCTTCTCCACTTGGCACCAAATGATGTTTGTGTATTTTTTAGATAGCTCCAGCTTCATAATCCTCAGCAACATAACATAGTTTCTGAATAAAAAGTCAACCAATGAGGCGTGAAATTGAAAATTCTTTCTTTCGTGATTCACCATACTAACGAATACACTACTTTTTAAGTTTCCACAATCCAATCCTTCAACCAGTAAAGCATGGGCAAACTGAACTTGTTGCCCCATGATGTTGAGCTCACTTGGTAACTTCCTTTTTATCATTACACCAATAAATTTCCATATACGACTATGACATGAGAAGAAGAACAACAGATACAAATCCAATAGCTTCAGCCTGCACCATAATAGCTATACCTCTTTCACAGTTCGAACAGTGTACAGTGAGTCAAAATTGATATTGTTCTGCTGCAATAGCTCCCTAAGGAACCCTGTAAGCTTCAGTGCTCCCAAACCCATAACCTCCACACCCACCTTGCGCATTACTTTACCATTTAAAACTGTAAAAAACACAATAGTAACGCTTAAGTACAAAAATTTCAGCAGTCCCAAGCAACCAGAAGTGTAAAAAACAAAGCATCCACAGAAACAAGGATAAACAAATATTTATTGGAACTGAAAAGTGCAGTGAAAGATTCTTCAAAAAAAATATAGTGAAATAATTTTTCTACAGCATATCTAAACTCTAAAGTAAAAAGAAAAAAGCGTGCCTAGAACTACAAGTCACACAATGTCAGATTGCCAGCTAAAATGAGATGTAAAGCCGACATCTGAGTAATTGTGAAGAAAAAAAATTACAACACAGTTGTAAAAGGAAACTATGCATTCCCTACGAAAGCATCCGTATGATGACCAGAGATCTTCTTTTCAGTGTTAATAAATCTGAAATCACGAAAGATGAATAGCTTACTTGGAACAATAGAAGTGACCTGGAAACCAATGTTTACAACAATCCTGAAGTTCTTCTTGCTGCATACAAAGCTAAGTTGCCTACAGTTTCAAAAGTAGACAATGAATACTGGACAGGGACCCAATTAACCTATTTATACACTGAGAGATGCATTTCCAGACAGCATGACAACTTTGCATGAGTGCAACGCATTAGGTTCCTTCTTCCCTATGTTTTATGGCCAACAGAACTATTATTATGGAGGAAAGGTAACAGTTTACCTGATTAATGGCACAGACAGCAGGGACATTCATGTCCAAAGTACTTTGTATATGGCTTCTTTGAGCTGCCGTCTAGATGCTTTGGCAGATTCAGTATCTACAATAAAAATAATTAAAATAGCACATTAGGTGGACGAAGGCAATACCTTGTGAAGTATAACAAGACGGAAGAATTGATGCAACCAATCAGATATAATTCTGGGGTAAGTAAAAGATAGCAACTCACCATCATAATGGCAGGTGGTATAGACAAAACCACGGGCTGCAAAGATGGTTTCACCTGCATCCTAAGAAGAAACACAATCACATATCAGCTATACCTGCTATCTAAGATTCAAAGGCATCGATGTAAACCAGCATGCCACATGATAATGAAGCCAGTGCAGTTTCTTCTATACTTTTAAACTGAGGTAGAAGAAAAGTATTTTAAATGTGCTCACTTGTATTTAAATCATTGAGCGTGCAGATTAAATAAAGAAATCTGTAACTAACTGAGAAGAGGATAACATCATAATAATGAAAACTAAAATGATGGACGGGCACACCTGCTGTAAATAGTCACAAAAAAATGGCGGAGTCTAGAGAGTAAATTGGCGATTCAACATTACCAAATTCCTGCAAGTCAGATCACTTCAGAAAAGAGTAGTGATAGACATGGCAAGATAAACCGAAGTATGGAATTAACAGGACGGAGAGAGACTGCAACAATCTAACAACCATGCAGGATGAAAACTAAATGCAAAAGAACTTCTTAACTGGGAGCTAAAATAAACGCCTCACCAAAAGGTTGCTTTGACCGGCCAGATGGACAGCGTATTTGCTCCAGCCAAACTTACAATAGCCAGATCCCCTTCTCCAAGAAATGTAAAGATAAAGTGAGGAATAGTTTATGTCGAAGCTAAATAAACTCAAATATTTCACTAACAAAAACAAAACCATAACTCTACGCATATCGTATGGATGGTAGATAATAGTGATACTAAAACATTGAATAGCTACTGTTTTAAGTTTCTTAACAAAATACCAGGAAATAAATATATGCTTTCAATATTTGGAATAAGCGAAAATTACGTCAGCATTCTCAAACATAAAAAATTGTTAATGCGTAAGGAGGCTAGAGACACTCACCGTCAATGATAACAGGAGCAGGAACTTGAACTCGTTGACCATAAATACCCATGTAGGACAATTGGGGACTCTCGCCCGAGAATGTTCTGCAATATAAATTACATTTGAAAGCAAAGCTCAGCCATAAAACTCCAACCACAATTCAATGAACAAGCACCAATCAGAATATCCATTGTTTCGGCATCAAAGAACAAATTCACTGAACAAGTCCATGGTTCCCTCACCAAAACAATGACGTAATGTTTTCTCAAAATACTAACACTCAATTCTCATAAACCAACAAATTCAACCAATTAAAAAATCCCATTTACAATTCTGACATTCTTTATATTTGATCACTTGAAGTTGAAAATCACACCTTTACACAACTTTGCCCAAAATTAAAAAATTTCTCTCAGTAAAATTCCAATCTTTACTACCACTAATAATAATTTAAATTAATTTAATCGATAAATGTAGACTTTGGAACTCATGAACTGAGTTACCAGCAAGTCTTGAACTTTCCAGCAAAAAAATAAAACGAGGAATTTCTCAGTAAACTCTCCCAATTTTTTAATTTAATTCATATTTTTATAATTAATTGATAAAAAATATCTTAAAATTGAATCCCAAAGTGGGATTTTCAGCTGAGCAGATAAAAAAAAAAAAAAAAAGAGAAGTGAGTGGGAAATGCTTGAAATTGAACATACTGAAGTGGATATCCACGAATCTCAAATGGGTTTCCGAGAAAACAAAGGATTCCCAATAATTCTCCTCCCTCCTGCTTCTGATTCTGCAGAAGAAAAATCCACAGCTCGTTCTCGGAGACGACGCACCGCCACGCTCTGCACGACGCTCAATTTCGCCCGCTTCCTTGGGCCCCACCAATCTCGCGATTTGCATCCAGTAGGTCCGTCGGCATCGATCGAACGCCCGGAACCCATAGATTGCCAATGGAGAGGTCGAAGAAGACGACGACGACGACGTTGACTCTGAACTCGAAAACGTGCGGCTCGACACCAACTCCCACACTTTTTTAATCAAAGTCGTCATAATTTTCTTCGGCCCACGACGATTATCTTTTCTCTTCTCAATTTTTGCTGTGGAGAATTTTCTCGGGAAAATTGGGCGAAAATTTTAGTTTCCATGAAACAAACGGGAAGCTGGGAGTTGTCTCCAGTGGTTGGTACTTGCTAGTGTCGTAGCGGATGGTTTTTCGGAAGGCAGAGACATTTGACGTGGGAGTTTTGTTGTCGACGCTGGAGCTTTCCCTGCCAACTACCCAACGGCCAAGTTGTGGGTTTTTTTTTTTATGCATACAATATTCAATTTGAACTAATCTAATAGTGGTATAGATTTGAAAAAAAATCAATCTAATTCGAATTTTTATATCTAAATATGCATTCAAATTTGATCCAGTTTTTCGAAAATGTTTGGATTTAAAAGTTTTAGGATTCGAATTTTTAATTCCACATGTACCCTTAATCGTATCAAAAAAAACTTACAAGATTATAAATGATAACAATCTCACAGAAGTTATGAGACAGGTTCTCTAGAAAATAGAGAACGTGCCGACACGAAAAAAAATTAGAAAAAAATACACCCTTAACATTCTACAGCAAAATCTTGTACCCATACAAATTTGCAAATCCTATATATGCGTACATGTTGAAGAAAAAAATGTAGCATAGTAAAATTAATCATACAGGGTTGTGAAACTAATTATTGAAAGGGAATAGAGAGATTGCTAGCTAGATAAGAGAATGGGAGAAGGGTTTGAGGAGGCTAAAGCCTATTTATTTATACTGATCATGATAGGTTTTTTCTTGCCTTACAAGTAATACAAAGTCTATGAGGATTTGATCTCCAAATCTTATTGGAATTACTACTCTAAGTTTACACAATCACACTAGTTATAAATACTATTCACAACACTCCTCCTTGAGTGGAAAAGGAAAGTCAACTTAAGAAATAGTCATCAGGTATTATTCATGATTAGGAGATGGCGATTGTTGTCGTCAGTTCTCATTTGACACAAGCAATGCATACGTGAGTCTTTGAAATGAGGTACATATAAGAGATACTCTCACAGAAACCTGGCTACGAGTAAACTAGTAGGACAAACTCGTAATTTTAAAAGAAAAATGTGAGTTAATGCAATGTCAATACTTGACATCTCCATTATTCATCAAGTAGTAGAAAATGCACAAAGGTATGACCATCCTTATATGGGTACCTCGTCAAAAACTCATCGAGGTTAGCAAAAACCCAATGGGAAAAATGCTCATGATTTAGGGGGAAAAAAGTACATTAAGGCCAAGGTAAGTATAATTCAGAATACTCTCTCTGAATTCGACATAAGTCTCTCCTTGAGAACTACAAGGTTACAAATGAGAGATGGAGTCACGTAATCTAATACCTTATGCGCTTCTAGAATGTAGACTTCGACATTGACTTCGTGTAGAGATCGACGAGGTAGTCTTGGGATCGGATATACTTGACTTCAATCTTTTATGCTTTGCTGATGAAGGTAGGCACCAATAAACTTGGCATTGACTTTTTGGATCATTTGGTCGATATAAGTAGCATAGTCTTCATGGATTGTTGTTAGGAACTCAATGATGGATGAATACATACGACATAGTGCTTGAACGACTCCTATGTACCGCATGTGGCATTGTGTAGGGAGATAAACTAGTCATGGTTCGAAGATGTCACAACTAAGGTCTACTATGTGAACCTCCAAGATATTGTGGTATTCCCTAATTGTAAAGAATTAGCAGTATGGAAATGTGCCTTGTGCGGGTTTGATAACGAACTGGCATCCACATAACAAATAAGGCAAGCATCATTCCGAGGATCAGGAAGGTTGGATCCGCTTGGGATGCATATGGATAAGCCAAAATCTGTAGTACCTTCAAGGTAGCGGGAAAAATATCTTTAAAGCTAATGTAGGAACGGCAGGTCCGAGTTTTCATTTGACCAATTGGTTCTACATTGTCACTAATCAATGGAATGTGTGGTTCCAATATCGTCGCTTTTCATTTATGTCGGTAGCTACCGTATAAGTGAAACACCATTGATGATAATCTCATTCAAATTTCATATCTCACCTAAGCTAGTATACGGGACCAGAACTTCCAGGTCTCGAGAATAATGCGGATTAATCTTATGAGATAGAATGGTTAAGACAGCAATCGAGTAGGGATTCATTTGTGTCATGTCATTCCTCTTCTAGGAAATTAAAATCCTATGAACCGAGTGATTTGTCGCGCTTTTAGCCAAGACAAATGATTGGCTAGTCGCCAGTATACCATGTTATCTATCTTGGGGTGACGCCACATCTTACGAGGGCACCAAAGCAGTCCTTCAGGGCGGCACATCCTTTCAAGGTAGCAACATCCGTTATGTACGTCTGTCTTTGCAGACATGTTTGCAGCTGTTGTATGTATGATCTCGTCGCTTTAGCTAGATCAAAGAAATGTGTCTGGAGTAACGTGCGGAAGCTAGAGTACATCGCACTTACATATCCTCTTGTGCGGTATGAGGATCGAGATGAGACATAATGGGTAATGCGCATCCATGCTAGTTCGTGTCGTTCTTTAGAAACGTTAGAGTTCTTATCTTTCCCTAACGGCGGAAAGATTGTTTTCATCAATTGACAATTTGCAAAAAAAAAAAAGCGGTAAAGAGAATGCTTGCAAGGGCTCTAATGAGCTAATTCGAAGGAGAATCATAATCGACAAAGGTTTACATCCTTTTTTGAGGACCAATATATATTGGTACATTGCGACGGCGCAACTTAACACATAAACTACACCCAAATGCGTAGTACTAAACCTTCATATTCGTATCTAGTGACCAACTGTAACGCTAAAAACAAGGTTGGGTGGCGATGGGCCTCCAGGCAGACCAACATAGCTGCATTGCCTTCGGCAAAAACTAAGCTTGGTGCGTTCACCAAGGTCCTAGCGATCAATTAAAATCGCTTTATGACCACTTTGTAAGGCTATTTTTGGGGTGAACATGAGGAATATGATGTTTTAATTTAAACCCAAAATATACAATACTTATCCGAAAAACGTCGATGTAAACTCTCCGGCATTATCCAGTTTTTCAGACTTTGAGAATAATCGGGGTGGTGAGCCCTCATGGTAAAAAATCGGCCGGGGAGGTTAGCAGTAATGTGTATGGACAAATATGTGACTAGTGTGTGTCAATACATCAACCAAAACCATAAGTATTTACATGGTTCGCATTTTGGTTGGATTGATCCACAATTATACCCTTGAATCCACAATGAAAATAGGGTTCTTCATTATTTTGCTAGAGATTATATAGAAATCCAATTTTTCCAACAAGCATGTTTGACAAAGTGTGCTTGTGTGGGTTTGCTAGAAAACCAAGAAAGTGGCACAGCGGGATTGTTGTTGAGTTTCCTCGAATTCCGTCAAGGATTCGATTGAGTAGCCCAAATCCCGACAACAAATTCGTCTAAATTTTGCTTGATTTGTGTCGTCGGGGACGTCTTCTCGAGGATGACAACAATTTGTGTCGTCGAGGTTTCCTCGAGGATGACGACATACAGGTCGTCGTGGGTCTGCCAAGTTGCAGAACTCCGGTGAAACCCACGACTGCGTGAGGTGCTCGACTGCAAGCGAGGTAGAAAGGTTTGAGATCCACAAATCCCTATAAGATTCTTCTAGAATCTCATGGATTAGTCGTCGACGACGATTATGTGCCTCACTAGATGACTACAGGTTATCGTGGCAAGCTGCATATGTCACCGGAAAAAATTAGGTGAGGCGACAGAGATTGAAAGAGGAAGACGACACCATAAAACGGTGTTGTTCTTGATCAGGGATTTTGGACAACAGCTTAAAACAGCTCGGCTTGGTGGCTTAGGCGCGGCTCGGCGCGAGCTTTGACTCCAACCGCCGTAGCAGTTTTGTTTGGATGGGGCCTGGTCCATAACTGGACTAGGCAGTTTGGTTCTCCAAGCCGAACTTGAGATCTCTGCTAGGATTTCGAGTTTTAGAGTTTCGTCGCTCTTGCAATTACTCACGCACATCAACAAGCAATTCATATTTCATCATGCAAATCACATATTTGCATAATAATCATAAATGTTAGGGTTAGGGTTACTTGGTTGACGTGGCAGAACTCCTTTTTTGAAAAAAAGCTCTACAAATTCGAATCTCCATCTTCAATACGTTGCGTCTCGTTCAACATAGACATAAAAGGAGAAATTAAATTAATTAATAATAGATCAATTCAATGAAAGGAACAAATTAATCAAAATAAGAATGATATGAAACTAATACCCACCTAAATTGAAGGTGGCTGAGTTCAAGATAATTCTTCTCTAGAACTCAAAGTACAACGTCGAAAGCTATCGTGCTGATGCTTGAGATGTCAAGCTAATTGTGAGAGATACTATAATAGAAAGATGGTTGGCTAGAGAATAGAGAATTAGAGAATGGCTCATGCCTAATGCATTTATTTATACTGATCATGGTGGGCTTTCTTGCCTTACAAGTAATACAAATTCTATTGGGACTTGGTCTTCAAATCCCTATTGGGATTTGGTCTCCAAATCTTATTGGGATTGCTACTCTAAGTTTACACAATCACACAATGTTATACATATGCAGCATATGTGTAAAACGATTGTATCGTGGATATTCGACGACCAGATAACCTCCTTCCATAAACTTCTTCAATTCTACCCCATCTTCTAGAACCATTGATTGGCTGAAGCATAGAAACAAGGATCAGTCAAAAGATCAGTTGTGTGTGAATGCGTCACGCCAAATTCCGTTCCTTCCTCAACTCAATACTCGACCATCCCTCAAATATTATGGGTGTATGAATTAAGTTAACTGTTTGAGAATGACAATTTTAACTCTTTCTATAACGAAAAACTAACGAGAAATTTCTATTTGAACTGCAATTGCTAGCAAGGTTCACCACATGTCTATAATTAACAATTTTTTTTTCATTATAAGGGTCATATTAAAAAGTGTCCTGTCACCACAAGACAGTGAAAAAATTTGGTCAAAAACAAAATAATATATCCATGAGTATCATAAAATAATGAAATTCTCCTTAAAACAAAGAGATTATGGGTACATAAAAAATTACAAGAAAAATAGTTTTGACATAAGCTCAAAAAATTTAATTAGTTAAATTAGCATTGTATCCATGCAAATAAGAACAATGGAGAAAACTTATGAAATACATTATAAACACAAAAAAATTCTACGAAAAAATAAAAATAAAAAATTTGCACATGAATAACCAAGTTAGAATAACTTGGCGGGTACAAATTTTCCAATCATCAGTTTTCCACCAAACAATAACGAGCATGTTATACACAATAAGCATGAAGAATGATGCTCATGAATTGTTTTTTGTAGAGATAGATTTTGCAAAAATTAGTCAGTATTTAATATAATTTGCAAAAATTCATCAATTCAACACCACTACAAAGTCGATGGTAGATCATCTTGGGACACCATGGTTTTAATGGAGAGAAATATACAAACTTGATAAGTGTATCCATAGTCACCAACAAGGTAATGGTTGAATTATTAATTTATTATACAATGCAGAAAACTATTAAGTATAATATGCACATAGTAGGCGATCATCTGCTATATTCATGCAGCTGCCATTTTACTTTTTCAACTAAGCACAAAGCAAGCATGAGGATACCAAGGTTTGTATTTCTAAGCATGGAGAACCAGTGAAAGGGTCTAAAAAAAAAGGAATCGAAGAAACGTGCTAAGAAAAACAATTCAAGGAACACTGCTGGGAAAAACAGCGAGGTCATGCTTTAGAAGTGTCTCAATTGCCCTGAGTGATGTTAACACTGGCAATGTGAGATCTGGAACGTGCAATCAGGATCTTCTGGCATACATGGTTACTCACCTCCATTAACATCAAATGTACGGATGTTTTGTTTTACATATGGATGGAGTCGTCGGTTACAATGTTTTTGATTCAGTTAAAGCTCTTGGGGGCTCACTACAAAGTCCCACAAGAAAGATTTCAAGTACTGCCTGCAAGCGCTGCAACAATAGGAATACCTTGCTAGTGCAGTGCATCGATGCACTGGCCATTAGGCCTGCGAGCCCAATATTCACCTAATCTTCTGGAATATTTACTAACTTAAATAGACATGTGACCTGATAGAGTTGATCTTCTTGAACTTTGTTAATAACAACCCAATTAGCCCTGGGGGCCCATAGACCTGATCTTGTTTAACTTTTTAATAGCAACTTACTTAGGCATGCGAGCAAAAAAAAAAGATAAGCACATAGTAAAAATAAGAATAAAAATCATGTAGAAAATACATTGTCGATTGGAGTCCTATCCATAGACCTCATCCCTACCAACATATAACTTACCATTATTGAGCAATATCGACTTGTGCTTGCGTCCGAGTCTCTATACCACATAGAGACCGAGGAGGCAAGTTGTGCCTCCCACAGAGTGTCGTCAGATGCCTTAAGATTATAAACCATAATACATACAACCTGTGGATGTCCCTGGAAATCATGTGGTTTGTGGTGTCACATCAAGAAGAACTAGTCGTAATGGAGTGGAACCAAAAATGGTAAGTCAATAGTTCGCAAATAGTTGTGTTAAAAATAAAATTACATTAAAGGGTAAGTCAATAGTTCCGTAATCATAATTAAGGTGCGTCACAAGAATACCAAATCATTAGTTTTCCAACAAGAATGAAAAATGGTGCACGTGAATTGTTTTTTGGCAGAGATAAATTTTCCTACAATTAGTTTGTTTTTAGTACAATTGCAATATTCATCAAGACAGCACCATACAAAGTTGATGGTAGACCATCTTGGTGTATTCAAAGATCATTAACAAGGTAATTGTTGGAATCAATTTTGCGCATAGCTACTTGAGACGGTTGCGATAGACATTGGAATCCTTTATGAACAGCGACGAATGGTGAATGGGGATTTTTGGGGTGTGATTGAATCCATGATGGATTGCCTACATATCTCCAGGAAAGAGAATCAAATCACGAGCGTAGTTCTGAAAAGGATGACGTGATGTGTGCTACATCAAATACATCCTTGGCGAGTAAGCTTATGGTGAGGTGTGTAGGAGAGATTAATCTCCATGGATATGTCTGGCGATTAGCGACAGCGTTTTATGTGTGATCACCCGTGAGAAAAATTGATGTTGCGCGTTATGAGATGACTTCGATAGATGCTCAAGCTAGAACATTTATAGTGATCATGAGAGTTCTTGCGAGAAAAAATTCATCCGTATCCAATCCTTGTAGGATTATGATTACGTTGCCTAGTCATAAGAGATCTAATTTGACATGAATTAGGGTTTCCTTGCCAGAGACCAGTAATCTCTTTAATGAGCTTAAGCAAATCTGACTGATTGGTTGTCCCTACAACCATGCATGGCATTTTGACC
The DNA here is from genome assembly GCA_018257905.1 of Gillenia trifoliata. Taxonomy (NCBI): domain Eukaryota; kingdom Viridiplantae; phylum Streptophyta; class Magnoliopsida; order Rosales; family Rosaceae; genus Gillenia; species Gillenia trifoliata. The sequence continues at coordinate 29,276,263 of CM031081.1, read as the reverse complement.
CGATCACTTCGTCGAGAATGACCTACTCCGTCCATACTAAGTAGCTTTGTCACGAGTAACATGGTCGATCTGGATTAAGCCTTTCATTCCGATTCTAATTGTTTGATTGTTTGAGCGTCATGTGTTGGCTGAGCATTCCGGTCATTCTCGCCACCCAAGGTGCCACATGTCATGGGCCTAAAAATCATAGTCCATTAATGATTGAATTAGTATTTAGTATACAATGGAGAAAACTATTAAGTAAGATATGCACATAGTAAAAATAATAATATAAATCATGTAGACATTAATTTGAATATTGCATGATATTGTAGGAAATACCGTGGATTGGAGTCTTATCATAGGCCTTATTCGCAACCAACATACAACTAACCCTTTGTTGGACAATATCAACATGTGCATTGCATAGGAATCTATATACCACATATAAGAGACCAAGAGGCAAGTTGTGCTCTCCGCACAAGCATCGTCACACGTCTTAAGAATAAAGGCCATATGTAACATCCGTAAAGTTAGTTATAAAAATAATTTTCAGGGGATATTTTATACACGTGCGTGATTATTTGTACATGGAATCGTGTGATCTTACTGTTTTGGTGGAGTTACACAATACCTCCAAAACCCAAAATATCTCAATTTTCCTTCTTCTCCCGTCACTTTTTCCTTATTTCCTTTTTTTTTCCTCCTTTTCTCTCTCTCTCATTCTTACCGTATGTGCACGCAGTGCGTCATGAAAACCCGTCGAACCGAGGCGAACTAAAATCACCGTATTCGTCTCGACACCCTGGACTCAACGAGGTGTAAACTGTTCGTTCAAACTCCCAACCGTTTGACGAGAGGAAAAAGCTCACGGAAGAACCGAGACCTTCCCCGATTTTCTCGCCATTCTAGACCGAGGTGAGGTTTCTAACTACCACCATTGAGTTCTTCTCATTGAGCATGCGACGTCTCACATCAACCAACAGAGAGTGGGTGATGTGCCTTATCCTCAACCACTATGCCCACCCTCCATTTAGCACGAGGCCTTTTGGGAGCTCACTGGCTTTGGGTCCATGAGAACTCAGTTAAGCTAGTTTGGGCTAGAGCAATCCCACGATGGGTGACCCCTTTGGGAAGTTGTTCGTGAGGTTCCCAGAAACAAAACCGTGAGGGCGTGGCCCAAAGCGGACAATATCGTGTTACGGCGGAGACGGTCGGGATGTGACAGAGTAGACGAATTTTCATATGTGTCATTTGCTTGATTTGGTCGAGGATTTTGACGTAGATTGAAAAAGCTATGATAGCCGTGGCATTTCGAGGCAATTACATGCCATTTCCCGAGCATTATGCAGCCAAACCAAAGGTACACCGTCATTCTACTCCTCTCTAGCTTCATTTTGGTATAAAGAACGTGAAATTTGGCCAAGAAATGAAGAAGTTATGGAGATTTGAAAATTCTCCAAAAAACCGGCTTTGACAGTTCATGATGGCGTTAGCCTTAGGTCTAAGCGGGAATATTCCTTTTAACGCCGTTAGGAATATTCCGTTAGATCTTTATAAATCAGTTGACCCAGCGTGAGGGCGGCCTTTTTTAATTCATTCGGCGAGGGCAGTGACGACAGCATTACTACCTAGGGGCAGTACGTATGATATTTTACGAAGTGTTTCTGACCTCTGTGTTGAGCAAACAAAAGGATATGTTTAATTAATTAGTTTAATTGTAACATTTATGAGTTTAATCCATTACTATAGTGATATCTCATATAAGTGAGACTTATCCCGAGAGGACTACCGGGGCTACCCGGGACAAGGGGCTACGACCCGGCTACTTACAGGTGAGTGAGTGTTGGTGGTAGAACATTCGTATTATATTTGCCATACATTTGTCTATAGTGTTGCTCATCGGTATATGTATAACACCCAGTGTCGGTACTCAGTCTTGTGGCTAGGACTAGCCTTGACGTTGGAGATGCCATTCCCAGTACCGCTACACAACTTTGGATCCATTGTAAGTACTAGCCTGTTCTAGGTTGCACTAGGCAACTCGAACTTGTGTGACACACTTTTGTGCATAACTGATTAGCATTAGACTGGCGTCATTGTGAGTTGCTCGGTGTGTTACTCATATACCCTAGCATGTTCTCGTAGCTTATCTACTTGGACTTGTGTGTTTACATATGGATGAAACGATCAGTCGATTTCGAGGAGTACTCGTGTTTTGACGGTCCGGTTTGATGAACGAGGAGTACCGTATTACTATTATAGTATTTTGAAGATCATACTAGGGAGTATGACGTATTTCAAAAACTATACATGTTTCCAACGAGATAGTATGCTATTGAAAACAAAGGTTTTATCAAACTTTGCTTTTGACCCCTCACCTTTTTATGTTTTGCGCCCCTCCGGAGGACTTAGTGGCGAGATTCGATTTCCAATGAGGCGTGGGCTTGCTTGGTGTGGTTCTTGATTCGGCAGTTCCCTCCCGGATTATGCGGGTTCGCTCCATACTTTTAGTTATACTTATCCATCTCACGAGGATGTGTGAATGTTCATATCCATGCACTATTTGCACTATGCTGCGACTGTTATGCACATGTAATAATGAGTTTTACCATCACCGCACTACGACTTCCGCTTCCAACTCTAAATCTATTCACTTTTTCTCATATACATGCATAATTGACTTTCGTCACTTAACACGCGTCAGCCAGCACTTTTCGACACCTGGCATGTCAGGATCGGGATGTGTCACCATAAGCCATACAACCCGCTGGATGTCTATAAGGATTAAGGACTGGTCGTACCGAGCAAAACCAAATGGAAAGTTCAATAGTTCACAATAATTGTCTTAAAATCAAAAATACATTTAAACCAAAAGAATTAAGTCAATGGTGCCCAATCGAAAGTAGGAAGTCACAAGAATACCGTCATCGGTTTTCTAATAAATAATAATGAACATGTTGTTATACACAACGAGAATGAAGAATGATGCAGGTGAATTCTTTTTGTAGACATAAATTTGCAATAACCAGTTTCTTTTTTTTTATTATTATTTTTAGTTGAAATGTCATTGCGATTTTGGTTTGCACAATCCTAATTCAAGCTTTTAGTACTATAATTTGGTAAGTTCTCTTCACTTATAAGTGAGAGATTTTAGGTACGAATATCATGAATATCGCAATTAATTTAAATAGACCATTTTATCCAAAAAAAAAACAAGAAGAAAAACCTAGTCCAAAATAGAAAAGCAAACATCCAGTAAAAATTGTAACCGACTAAAACGTATGAAAATACGGCACCAAATACAATACAAATACGAGAGTAGAAATACGACACACAACAAAGAAAAGCACGTCCTTTTCGTAAGGTTCCCTTCAACCTCTCTCTCTCTTTTCGCGACAACCCGAAAGTACCAGTGGATAGAGATAAAATAATATTACGCACTCTCTCTCACCTCTCTCTCTTCTCTTCTCCCTGGATGCAAAGACTTCTTCTTAATTAGAGTTTCGAGATTTCAATTTCTCAATTTGGGATATCAGATCCGAACAACTGCTCCTTCCGAGCTTCTCAATTCCCAGAACAACGAAAAGGTGAAATTTTCATTTTGCTGTTTAAATATTCTTCTTTTTGCGTCAATTTCAATTCCAATTGTGAATTTTAGGGTTTTTCCGATTGTTGTCTTATGTCTCTTTTGATTATTCTGTTGTTGTTTTCCCCCAATTTCCTTTTTGTTTTGTATATTGATTGGAGGTTAGGGTAATTTGTCGATTGTTGCGTGCAACTGTTTCAGAATTCGGATATTTTTTTAATGCAATCTTAGTTTTAAATTTAGGCGTCTTCTATTTTGATTTGTGAGCACAGCTACAAATTGGGATTTTTCACCTCTTTTAATTCCAATTAGGGTTTGGTTTTTATTTTGTTTGTCTAATGCATGTGTTAATTAAATATATGCCTGCATTCAAGTTGCTACAACCATGGAAAATTATGAATTTCATTTGCATTTTATGTGCAATGTTGGTGGAGAGATAAAGGAAAACTTAATTGTCAAGTTGAACCCTTTTTTATATAAGGAGGTCATTTTCCTATGATTATGCTTTACCAAATGATGCCGCCAAAATTAAAGTTTATAATCTTTAGGTGTTAAGAAATAATTTGGTTATGCTGGTTATGTTCCCCTATGAGCTACTTTTGATAGCTTCATTTTTGTTGGATGTGGCAAAACTTGTATTGCTACAGCTGCGACTTTGCATACTAAGTGCTACGTTTTATGATATTGAATTTCTTTGCATTGTAACTTAGTGGCAAATGTATTGTGAATCCAAGCTCACATGAACCCGATTACTGTTACTGATCAGATGTATTGAAGTCAAGCTCAAATGTGCATGATCCATTATGTCATTGCATGATCCATTACGTTGATTCCTTTTTTGTTTGGTTATTTAATTATTTAATTTATTAAGTTAGAAGTTCAACCTGTTCACATCTTGGTGTTTGCAATATATGTTGATCTATAGTATTGTTTTGTATGCTGATTCTTAAGTAACTGGCTTGAATTTTTGTTGGTGCTAGTTGTGGCATTGTTGGGAAGAATATGTCCCATTCGCTGGTTATGTAAGGATGAATACGAAATGGAAGATGTAGATGATGATATGGATGATGAGTTTCGCGGTGAGAAATGGGCGGCTCAGATTCGATGTTGATGAATATGACTACTCGGTTTGTGATACTACTTACTGTCCTACTACATACATCAAATATTCATAGCTGTTTAGTTTTGTATTTAGCTGTGAATAATATATGGATATCGTGCAGAGGGCAGTAAAGTAGCTGATACAACTGCTGCTCCAAGCAAGAAAAGGAAAAAGACATCAAGAATTCCTTGGGATAGACTTAGCATTACTAGAGAAATACCGACAGACTAGGTTAGAACAATACAGAATTATGAGAATATCCTAATTCTGGAGAAGGATCAGGAAGGTAAATAACTACTGTTTTCCACTTTTTTTTTATTAGTTATCAAAATTCTTGATCGATGCTGAATTGTGCATTCAACTTGGAAGAGTAATTTGATGATGATTTTTTTTCCTCTTTGGTAAACAGGATTTGCAAAGATACAAAGAAAGGATCTGTATATTATGAGTTCAGACAAAATGCTAGATCAATTAAATCAACCATTCTTCATTTCAGGTGTGCTGGGTGCAAGCTTGCCTTATTCCTTGTGGCTATTTTCTGCATATGTGAATCTTTGGATGAAATTTTCTCACTTGCATATCACGAAATTGATAGGACTTATATTTGCTGGCTTGACTTATAACCTGGGGTGAGCTTTGCTTGCATTGCCCTAACAATTTGACAGGCACTGAATCATAATGTGGCCCTTTTGGTCTCTCTTATTTTACTGATATGTTTTTTATCATTTGCTTGGTAATGCAGTTGCGTAACTTGGTCTGGGCTACTTCCAAGCATGATGTCTACCCTGATGTCATTTTTCTGTCGTTCATTGGTCTTCATTAAGTTGCACAAAGTCTGAGGTTCTCAATGTTTCTGGACATGTGGCACCATCAGAGGTAAGCGTTTTAGATAACTTTGTTCGACAATCAAGTCTTTATTGGAAACTGATCTTTCTATTCTTCGCTTGTAGAAACATCCTGGAAGTCTCTTGGAGGGATTTACGCAGACTCAAGTTGTAGTACTCTTGCTGTAAAAGATAAGTTGCTAGTTGCTGGAGGATTCCAGGGTAGAACTTATTTGGAGTGAGTTACAAATAATTGAATTAACTAAGTAAGCAAATAAATGAATGAGCATTTATTACACAGTTGCATACCTCTTGTGCTTATGGTGTATCAGCATTGCTTGGTTTGCGCTTATCAGTTGTGACCTTGTACATGGTTCTCCTGCCGTAGGGGTGGTACCGGAACACACATGTTGTTTATTCTTTCTTTTAGCTCTTTGGGTGCTACTCCATTCCAGATGGATCTTCTGGATGACTTTTGAATCTTGTGGTATCAGTGTCAATTATATGATGGACAAAACCTGATACTTGACCCCATTCTGTATACGCATTCTTCTGTCATTTGGCTGTCTCCACAAGATCCCCTTTTAATATCATTTTTTCCCCTTTGAAGAACTAATAAAGAGAAACGCTCCAATGCTGACAATTTATCTTATCTTTGACTGCTCTGCAGCATCTTGATCGGCCTGGAGTTAGCTTTTGTTCGAGGACAACTTATGACGATAATGCCATAACAAATGCTGTTGAGATTTATGACAGTCCAAGGTACTTTTTTTTTCATGAGATTGGGACTTCTCATTTCCAAATTCCAATCACATGAACCCAACTGATATAGTCCCCTTCAATTTTTTACAGTGGGGCGAGTTTCACTTTACAGCCTCTAATAATGACTGTAGGTCAGAGACTTTGACATGGAGAAATTTCAGCTTACTAAGCATTTCCGTTATCCATGGCCTGTGAATGTGAGTCTCCTGCAGCTTTCTGGAAATGATTGGATGTTTAATCTCGTACATTTGCTGGCATTTCTTTCATGGAGGTTGTTTTTGGTCCTGCAAGTGATATGTATTAGTTTTGGGCAGCTACTTTAAAACTGCCGTTGCAGACTACCTCATTTCATCAATGTTGATTCTTCATTGGGTCACATTTCTTGTGGAAATCCAATCACAGTCACTTAAATGTTTCCCTTTAGTTTGTTTTACTTAACTTTGATGCACCTCTCTGCTTTGTTGGCAGCAGCATACTTCTCTGAGTCCCGATGGTAAACTTCTTGTGATTGTTGGAGACAATCCTGAAGGGATGTTGGTAAACTCTCAAACTGGAAGGTATATATCTCAGACTTTGTCAATTGACTTTCTCGTGATGTTTATTCATCTGAGCTAGGAAAGGAAGGTGTGCTGATTTATATGAGTTTCTTTTTGCAGACGGTGATGTCTTTAAGTGGGCACTTGGATTTCTCCTTTGCTTCAGCATGGCATCCCGATGGTATGACCTTTGCTACAGGGAACCAGGACAAAACCTGCGAATTTGGGATGTTAAAGAAACCTTTCCAAGTCAGTTGCTGTTTGAAAGGGGAACCTTGGAGCTATTCGGTCAATCCGGTATCTTCCGATGGTCAGTATATGATGATGGCAGAGCCAACCCAAGACTTTGTGCATGTCTATGATGTGAAAGTGGGTAAAGGAACAGGAAATTGATTTCTTTGGCGAGATATCTGGCATATCCACATTCAGTCCGGACACAGAGTCTCTTTTTATGGAGTGTGGGATCGTACATACGGTAGTCTTCTTGAGTATGGCCGAAGTCGGAACTACTCTTACCTCGATTCTCTTATTTGACCGACTTCAATAAGCAAGCTGCGAATAAGTGTGTTGGCGTTGCTCATTCCTCAGTGCGATTGCAGAGCCTAGTAACATATTTCGAGCAGTGGGAAGCGGCTGTAGGTGTAAATGTAGTATTATGTGCAATTGTAGCTTTGTTGTTGGGTGTTCGGTCTTTTTTTTTTCCCCATAAAAAGTGTGTAAAAGGGAGGAATGTACAGAAGGCTAAAGCAATGGTGGTCGAAACAAATGGGAAAGAAGGACCGGTGTGTCTTTAGGGCGGGCGAAAGACGTTGGCTGTTTTGCGTTTTAGAAATTTTATCTCAATGTGGGACTTATTATGTGAGAAAGAACCTACCAATCGTCTTGTTGGTTTCTTGGATCCCAAGTGTTGAGTTTGATATAAATTAAAAGTTCCTGTCTGCTCTGTAGCTTCTTAGGTATGGCTGCAATGATACATATTATGTAGTAGTAATATGATCAATGAAGGACTTAGATCATTGTATGATATAACAATTTTTAAACTTAAAATGATCTAAGTCGTTTATTGGTCGTATCACTACGTGATAGGGATTTGCAGAAAGTGTGGGTCTTCAGTCATGCTCTGAGATGTGTGGGTGTTTGCATGGTTTGCTACCCCACTCATAGGGCACGATCATTTTTCACTTCTGAAATAAATCCTGTAATAATTCTCCTAAACAAATTAATCCTACAATTTTTTTTTTCTTCTCTGTCCTTCTCATTTTTCTGGTGTGGATTCTATTTTCTTGGGAAAGGATTTTTTTATTAGCTCTCTGAAAAAGAAATAATGTTTGATGAATGAGAAAAATAACACAAATTTGATACCAATCACTTAAATTAAAGCATGAATTTGTTGACATGATGGCAATAAGCTGTTGATGACATTGGTAGATAATATTTTAATAGTAAAACTATCACCAACATATTACCAATACATTATCAACATTATTGATCCGGAAAGTGATTTCTACACTCATTTTCTCCTCGTAAACACTTATTTATTTCTAGCATTGATCAAAAGACAAATAAATATAAATGTGCAAGAGGAGAAAATTAGTGTCGGTTTAAGGTAATAATGGAAGGTAATCACTTGGAAACAACTTTATATTATATATGATTCTATTCTGTATGAACATCACCGCGGTAACAAGCTATTTTCACTCATCAATAACTTGTTTATTACAAATAATTGAGTTTAGTGTGAGTTTATATCAACACATCGCATGAATTTAATTTACAAGCTAGGATTTTTCTTAGTCAATGCAGCAGTAGTCTTAAATTTACAAGCTGACACTCCACAGAATTTCAGAGGTACCCAAAAATCTCTAATCCAGAAGCAACCAATAAAAGAATGCCAAGTCACCATCCAAAATCTTTCCCTCCCACTTTCCCATCCTCACAACCTCCACACAACCATTGGAGATATATCACCCCTTTCCCACTGCTATACAAATCTCATCTCCTCCACAAAACCAACCACTTTTATCATATTTCTCACGACCCAAAACCCTCCTCCTCCACAACCTAAAAATGGCAGCCACCTCCTCCGCCTTGTTCTCAGCCCCATCCATCTCCTCCACCGCCACAAGGCACCACCAAACTCTCTCACCGACCCAAATCTCCTTCCAAGGCCTCAGACCCCTCACCATGTCCTCCCCTCCCACCAAGCTGGGTTTGCATGCACCCAGCACCAGGAGAAGTTCATGCGTCGTGAAAGCTGAGCTGAACCCATCACTGGTCATCAGCCTGAGCACCGGTCTCTCTCTCTTCCTTGGGAGGTTTGTGTTCTTCAACTTCCAGAGAGAGAATGTGGCCAAGCAAGGATTGCCTGAGCAGAATGGGGTGACGCACTTTGAGGCTGGGGACACTAGGGCTAAGGAGTATGTGAGCCTCCTCAAGTCTAATGACCCTGTTGGGTTCAACATTGTGGATGTTTTGGCTTGGGGTTCTATTGGTCACATTGTGGCTTACTACATCTTGGCCACATCTAGCAATGGCTATGATCCCAAGTTCTTTGACTGAAAATTTTAATATTTTGAATTTAAATTTGAGTTAAATCCATATCATGTTGTTGTGAGTTCTCTCTCTCTCTCTTGTTTGTAATTTGTATAGCTTTTTAATGAATCACTAGTTTGGGAGATGGGAGGTTCTTTTGCTTTTCTTCGAAGTAACAACACCAACACCGGAGACAGGACTTGGCCAATTAAGTTTGAATGTATGTGTTTTGTTGGAATTTGGAATTTAGAATTTACCCTTGCTCATGTTTTTAATTAGAAAAGGCTTCAAAATGTTATCCTAGTCTCTTAGAGCATATCCAAATCCATTATGAATGCATTATTCTCTGAATTCTTTGAACCCGGCTCCTTAAGGCATCAACAACTATGGTGAACTTGGCACATTCTCTATTTCAATAGTTTTAAAGTAGCATCTTTTTTTGGACTCTCTAACTATGCTTCTAGATACTTGACAAGACGATATTCTAAATTAGTTTATGCAGAGTGAGATTCAAAATTCGGGTGCAAAAGAGCGAGCGCTTGACTAATCGGCCTGACTCACATATGCTGAAGCCAACAACTTAAGCATAGTTTCTTGAGTATTGCTTTAGTAATATGTATTATTGAATATAACCACATTTTATTATTTTTTAATTAATGTCAACAATTAAATTAAACATGAATCAATTGCAGCCGTTCATAATCTTGAGTACTTGATGATACGTAGCACTAAGAATTTTTCGTAGTTTCTTAACTCAAATGAAAAGTTACAAAAATACAGAGATCTTCCAAACTAGGGGTGGGTTCGAAAAACCGAAAACCGAAAAAAACCGAACCGAATACCGAACCGAGGCCGAAAAAAACCGAACCGAAAAAAAACCGAACCGAAGTACAAAAAATCGAACCGAACCGAAAGTGGTTGGTTCGGTTTCGGTTTCAGTGGTTCAAAAACCGAACCGAATAAATATAAATTAATATTTTTTTTATTTATTTTTTATTGGGTATTAATTTTTCAAGCCCAATTCCAAATATTAGTCCAATTTCAACACAAGATTAATAGGCCCACACTTAATCCAAACATTTAAAAAGCCTTATTCCCTATATTAACCCTAGACTACCCTCTCTTTTATTTTGGTAGTGATTGAATAGTGTAATTTTATTTGGGTTGATGGGTTTTTTGTATTTTATTTGGGATCTGAGAACTGGTCTTGTTCTAGTATCTGAAGTATTGAGATTTTTTGTATTGATTTGTTGGATTTTAATGGTTAGGTCCTTTTCTATTGATTAGAATTGTAAGGTTTCTAGGGTATGATTATCCAAACCAATGTTTTAAATTTGTTATTTTGATTCTCCTTCCAGCCCATAATACATGGTTGCCAATCAATAATTGGAACTAATTTTTCCTAATTTTCCTACTTATTAGAATTAACTCTTGATGATTTAATATGTATGTCTTTCGTCTATTTGTTTGGTTGGCTTTGTATAATCATTGGTTGATCAAATTTTTTTTTTTTAAACAAAAGAATTTTCGTAAAAAAAAAAAAAAAAAAAACCGAACCGAACCGAACCGAACCGGAAAAAACCGAACCGAATTCAAACCGAACTGAAAAAAAAAAACCGAACTGAACCGAACAATAATTTCGGTTTGGTTTCGGTTTTGGCTAAAAAACGAACCGAATGGAACCGAACCCAGCCCTATTCCAAACCCGAAAAAACCAACAACCTTTATACATTTTATGTATTTAATAATATAACTTTGGGAAATTTTGTACAGCTTATATTACTATGAAATCAATTTATAGTAAAATTTTAAATGCCCTTGATTAATTAGAATTTTAAAAGAAAGAGCAATATTCACTTTATCCCGCACTCCTACTCCAACTACAATTAGATTCAATCTTCGTAATCAAAATATGTGCGGTAGAAAAATCCTATTCAAATGAGAAACTATACAATATTTTCCAATGCAGAAGTCACCAAAAAAGGAGTAAAGGGAAAGGATCTAAAATTGACAGATAGTCTTATTAATTTTGGCCAATAAAAATAGAGTTTTTTTTATTAATATTCCACATATTATTGAATACACTCTATATACAAATTATTATTAAATAATATATATGACACATCCCGATCCCGGACACGCCAGGTGTCGGGAAGTGCTGGCGGACACGTGTTAGGTGACGAAAGCCAATTATGCAAGAAACGGTGAAAAGTAAGAATATTAAGAGTAGAGTGCGGAAGTAGAAGTGTGGTGAGGGTTAGAAACCCATAATACAAGATGCATAACAGTCAGAGCAAAGTAAATAATGCAGGAATATAAAAACATTCACATCCCCGTGAGGATGGATAATTAAAAGTTAACTACAAGTAGGAGTGAATCCTACATAGTTCGAAGAAATGTCAGAACCGCCGACCACCGCCGAAGAGAGCCCTCGAATCACCGCTAAGTGAACCGTCACTAGGTCCTGGAGGGGCGCAAAACATAAAACGGTGAGTGGGTCAAAAAGCAAAGTTTGATAAAACCGTTGTTTTCAAGAGTTTACTAACCCCTCACTGGAAAACAAGTATAGTTTGAGAAAATACGTCATACCCTCAGGCATGAACCTCAAATACTATAATAAAAATATACGGGTACTCCCCGATAATGATGTACTGACATGCTCACCCATATGTAAACACACAAGTCCAAGTGGCTAAACCACAAGGAACAGGCTAGGTATAAAAGTAATACGCTGAGTACTACAATGACGCGAGTCTAACGCTAAGCACTGGTGCACAAAGTGCAGTCACACAAGTTCGAGTTGCCTAGTGCAACCTAGAACAGGCTAGTACATACAATGGATCCAAAGCTGCGTAACGGTACTGGTAGTGACTACTCCAAACGTCAAGGCTAGTCCTGGCCACAAGACTAAGTACTAATACCTGGGGTGTATACATCTACTGATGAGCAACAGTATAGAACATGTATGGCAATATAATACGAATGTTCTACCTCCAACAATCGTATATGATATGAATTATGCTAACAGTTTGAAGAAATCATTGAAAACCATACGTATATATACATTTATCAAAACAAAGACCCACTCACTCACCTGTAGGTAGTCGGGTCGTAGCCCTCCTGTCCTGGGTAGCCCTGGTAATCCTCTGGATAGGTCTCACCTATATGAGATATCACTGTAATAATGATTAAACTCATAAAGGTTACTAAATAACTAATTAATTACACCTATCCCTTGTTTGCTCAACCAGGAGGTCCAAAACACCTCAAAAAATATCATACGTACTGCCCCTAGGTAGTACGCGTCGTCACGAGTCGCCTCGCGAAGACGGAATCGAAAAA
>CM031081.1:29237383-29263497 GCA_018257905.1 Gillenia trifoliata | reverse complement strand
GATTTACACAATCACATTTAACACATGTGTATTTTATCCACAACACTAAACAAATTAATCCTACAATTTTTTTTGTCTTCTCTTTCCTTCTCAGGTGTGGATTCTATTTTCTTGGGAAAGGATTTTTTTATTAGCTCTCTGAAAAAGAAATAATGTTTGATGAATGAGAAAAATAACACAAATTTGATACCAATCACTTAAATTAAAGCATGAATTTGTTGACATGATGGCAATAAGCTGTTGATGACATTGGTAGATAATACTTTAATAGTAAAACTATCACCAACGATAAGAATGACATTGGTAGATAATATTTTAATAGTAAAACTATCACCAACATATTACCAATACATTATCAACATTATTGATTCGGAAAGTGATTTTTACACTTATTTTCTCCTCGTAAACACTTATTTATTTTTAGCATTGATCAAAAGACAAATAAATATAAATGTGCAAGAGGAGAAAATTAGTGTCAGTTTAAGGTAATAATGGAAGGTAATCACTTGGAAAACAACTTTATATTATATATGATTCTATTCTGTATGAACATCACCGCGGTAACAAGCTATTTTCACTCATCAATAACTTGTTTATTACAAATAATTGAGTTTAGTGTGAGGTTATATCAACACATTACATGAATTTAATTTACAAGCTACGATTTTTCTTAGTCAATGCAGCAGTAGTCTTAAATTTACAAGCTGACACTCCACAGAATTTCAGAGGTACCCAAAAATCTCTAATCCAGAAGCAACCAATAAAAGAATGCCAAGTCACCATCCAAAATCTTTCCCTCCCACTTTCCCATCCTCACAACCTCCACACAACCATTGGAGATATATCACCCCTTTCCCACTGCTATACAAATCTCATCTCCTCCACAAAACCAACCACTTTTATCACATTTCTCACAACCCAAAACCCTCCTCCTCCACAACCTAAAAATGGCAGCCACCTCCTCCGCCTTGCTCTCAGCCCCATCCATCTCGTCCACCGCCACAAGGCAACACCAAACTCTCTCACCGACCCAAATCTCCTTCCAAGGCCTCAGACCCCTCACCAAGTCCTCCCCTCCCACCAAGCTGGGTTTGCATGCACCCAGCACCAGGAGAAGTTCATGCGTCGTGAAAGCTGAGCTGAACCCATCACTGGTCATCAGCCTGAGCACCGGTCTCTCTCTCTTCCTTGGGAGGTTTGTGTTCTTCAACTTCCAGAGAGAGAATGTGGCCAAGCAAGGGTTGCCTGAGCAGAATGGGGTGACGCACTTTGAGGCTGGGGACACTAGGGCTAAGGAGTATGTGAGCCTCCTCAAGTCTAATGACCCTGTTGGGTTCAACATTGTGGATGTTTTGGCTTGGGGTTCTATTGGTCACATTGTGGCTTACTACATCTTGGCCACATCTAGCAATGGCTATGATCCCAAGTTCTTTGACTGAAAATTTTAATATTTTGAATTTAAATTTGAGTTAAATCCGTATCATGTTGTTGTGAGTTCTCTCTCTCTCTCTTGTTTGTAATTTGTATAGCTTTTTAATGAATCACTAGTTTGGGAGGTTCTTTTGCTTTTCTTCGAAGTAACAACACCGGAGACAGGACTTGGCCAATTAAATTTGAATGTATGTGTTTTGTTGGAATTTGGAATTTACCCTTGCTCATGTTTTTAATTAGAAAAGGCTTCAAAATGTTATCCTAGTCTCTTAGAGCATATCCAAATCCATTATGAATGCATTATTCTCTGAATTCTTTGAACCCGGCTCCTTAAGGTATCAACAACTATGGTGAACTTGGCACATTCTCTATTTCAATAGTTTTAAAGTAGCATCTTTTTTTGGACTCTCTAACTATGCTTCTAGATACTTGACATGACGATATTCTAAATTAGTTTATGCAGAGTGAGATTCAAAATTCGAGTGCAAAAGAGCGAACGCTTGACTAATCGGCCTAGCTCACATATGCTTAAGCCAACAACTTAAGCATAGTTTCTTGAGTATTGCTTTAGTAATATGTATTATTGAATACAACCACATTTTATTATTTTTTAATTAATGTCAACAGTTAAATTAAACATGAATCAATTGCAGCCGTTCATAATCTTGAGTACTTGATGATACGTAGCACTAAGAATTTTTCGTAGTTTCTTAACTCAAATGAAAAGTTACAAAAATACAGAGATCTTCCAAACCCGAAAAAGCGTAGTTTCGTAACTCAAATGAAAAGTTACAAAAATTGTTACATCCCGTCCCGGGAATAATATTATTTTATTCCCGGAGGTGCAAAATGACGATTTTGCCCTTGGTTGACCTTTCGGTTGACTTTTTGCGTCGTAACTCGTACGACGCATTCACTTGTATTTTCTTGACGTGCTCGTCGATACGAACGCGTAGACGCGAGCCGTACGTCGTTCGGACTCCGAACGAATATTTTACGGGCGTTGGTTTCCGACGATTCCCGTATTTCAGTTTGGGCAAGTTTGGAATTATTTGGGCTGGGGCCCATTTGGCAGCAGGCCATGTGGCCTTATCCCAGATTTTCAGGGATGTGGTCTGGGTCTTGGACCCGTGTCCCTTCCCCCTTCTTCTTCCTTGGCTGTCTGCAACACAAAGAACAAAAACAAAAAAAAAACCTCCCAAAACTTCTCAAGGCACCCTGCCTTCGTTTTCTCCCAGCCACGATCACCTCCCCAGCCAGCCTTGAGCTGGTGAACCTCACCACCTACAAAATCAAACCCAGTCGAACTTTTGAAACGAGAAACCAAAACCCGAGAATTTCCCTCGGCCTTTTCCCGGTGATTTCAACCTCGAATCACCTCCAAAACTACACCAACGGACTTCTGGGAACCCTGGGATCACAACCCAGGGCTTGCGAGTGAAGGAGACCTCGAGATCGTGAAGTTTGTGATTTGGCCGAAACTTTGGAGCCAAATTCCGGCCACCTCCGGCCAGTGACCGGCCCCCAAAATGGTAAATTCTGAATCTCCTCACTCCTAGCTTCATTTTGGTACTTGAATCGTCCAATTTGGACTTAAAACGAGGAAGTTATGAAGCTTTGAAAAATCCCCAGAATTCCGGCCAAAATTTCCAGTTTCCGGCGACGGCGACCGAAAAAAGACCAGCGTCGACCGGCGCTGACGTCATCGGACCGGGTTGGACCGGTCTTGCTGACGTCAGCAGACCGGTTCAGACCGGACTTGCTGACGTCAGCATTGACCGAACCGGCTTGAGCCGAGCCGTGTTGACGGCTTGAGCCGAGCCGTGTTGACCGGCTCGAGCCGAGCCGCGTTGACCGGCTCACCGGCTCAGCTGACCAGCTCGCGCGTGAGCCGCGCGTGGAGCTGCGCGTGGAGCCGTCGGCTCCGACCTTCAAGCCGCGCGTGAGGGCGCGTAGAGGGTCCAAATTGAGTTCTGTTTTCACGGGTCGACTCGTGACGACGTGTACTACCTCGGGGTAGTATGCATGTTAATTTTTGAGGTGTTTTGGACCTTCAAATTGAGAAAACAAAGGATAGGTTTAATTAATTAGTTAATCCGTTATCTTTATGAGATTAATCATTGTACCGGTGATATCTCATATAGGTTAGGTCAAGTGGCAGCGTGTGGCGGCGTGTGCGACGGCACACGACGGCCCACGGCGGCGGTTTTGGGGTTTCCGACCCCGAAACTCCGTTTTCGGGTTTCCGAACGCCGTTTTCTTCGTACTTTCATTTACGTTATTAATCTTGGGTGTTCCAAAATAGGTTTGGCGACCCTTGGCGCTCGGAGGACGTACGTTTGGACTTCCCGGCTTCGGTATTTGTGAGTGGGCCCTTTTCCTATTATTTAAATGTGTTTTATATTTGGGAAATTATATATTTGACTATGCCTACATATTATTGTGGTTTTAAATGGTATTTACTCTCGTATATTTGGTAGACCTAGTACTTCGTGGTATTTACTCGGTTTACTAGTTCAGCTCAGTATTTCGGTAGGCTATGGAAATTAGTGGGCATGGGCCCACATTTCCATTTGGGAATTATACCATTAAATTGGTGATTTCTGTATTGGTTTTGTACGCGTATTGCTAGTATCGAACCGGCTCTATTTTAGGGAATTTAGGGAATTAAGTATTTTAATTCCCTACTAGTACCTATTTGTGATTGTGAGTTTTATACTCGTTTGCGGGCCTTGGGCCGTATTTGGGTGAACCTTGGATATGGTAAATTCTTACCGTATTTTGGGTTCATCTAGCTTGCCATTAAGTTGGTATTTCTATACCTGGGTACCCATGTGGCGTATTCTGGGTATTTCACGTATTTTAGCTATATGTTTGGTATTTCGGGTACGGCCCCGAGAATACCAAATATATATTGATTAGCTTGAGGGCATCCCGTATAGGGAAATTACCCCACCTGGTTTTATGTAGAGTATTTCTGTAGTATGTTTTCATACGCTCAACTAGGTTGCTTACACGGTGTTTAGTGTACCGTCCGGGGCCAGGACCAGCTTCACGTGATTGTTCACACGCACCTATACGCTCGCTATGGACCCATAGCAGGTGCCAGCCTGTTCTAGGTCGCCTGGGCGACTCGAACTCGTTGTGATGCGCATACGCGCCAGCTTCACGTGATTGTGTACACGAGCGTACTATTACTTATACACCCAGCCTGTTCATGACAGAATATATCTGTATGAACTTGTGTGTTTGCAATACCTAAACGAGCATCTATCTTGTAGTCTTGGATTGTGAGGCCAAGACCACTTTCACGTGATTGTTCACACGCACCAACGCTCACTATGAATCCATAGTAGGTGCCAGCCTGTTCTAAGTCGTATGGGCGACTCGAACTTGTTGTGATACGCAGATGCGCCAGCTTCACGTGATTGTGTATATGAGCGTTTATCTTATAGTTTTATATTGTGGTGTTTTCACCAATTTTCACTGATGCCACGGGGGCATTTATTTGGTTTACGGGTTTTCCGTAGATCCTTATTTTATAAACTTTTTGATAAAGTAATTTCTGCCGAACGGTAGCTTTCTGCCCGTTTCGGACGGTAAGTATATTTCCGTACTTACCTCGTTTTCTACCTACTATTATAGTACGTTTTCTGAAACGGTTTTTCCAACCAACTACTTGATTTTGACGGCGAGGGGTTACTATTTTCAGAAAACAAAGGTTTTTACAAAATGACTATTATTGGCCCACTCACCTTTCTGTTTTTGCGCCCCTCCAGGTTTAGTGGCTGGAGCTGTCTACGTTCGAGGCGGTGGTATGATGAAGCTTTAAATTCCTTGGCATTGTTTATACTCTGTATTCCGTACCTTGTACGATTACTGTTGTATTAATTCTTCCGCCCGTACATTTGTGTACACATTGATCTCAATTTATTCATTTATTCTTATTTATTTCAAATTGGCTTTCGTCACCCTACGTGGTGTCGGCCAGCACACTCGACTTTTGGGTGTCCACGTGTACATCCGGGTCGGGATGTGTCAAAAATACAGAGATCTTCCAAATTCGAAAAAACCAACAACCTTTATACATTTTATGTATTTAATAATATAACTTTGGAAAATTTTGTACAACTTATATTACTATGAAATCAATTGATAGTAAAATTTTAAATGCCCTTGATTAATTAGAATTTTAAAAGAAAGAGCAATATTCACTTTATCCCGCACTCGTACTCCAACTGCAATTATATTCAATCATCGTAATCAAAATATGTGCGGTAGAAAAATCCTATTCAAATGAGAAACTATACAGTATTTTCCAATACACAAGTCACCAAAAAAGGAGTAAAAGGAAAGGATCTAAAATTGACAGATAGTCTTATTAATTTTGGCCAATAAAAATAGAGTTTTTTTTATTAATATTCCACATATTATTGAATACACTTCATATACAAATTATTATTAAATAACTTATATACTCTAATATAAAATGACTATTTAGGCTCCATAAGATTTTAAGAAATAAATTATTTTCTAAATACACCCCCAAATTATTTTCAATGTGTATTCTAAGAATCTTCCTCTACTAGCTCTCAAAGCCACCCTTCTTCTATTGTAGAACAAAAACCTAATCGCTAAAACCACAAACATGTAAATTTAGATCTTGACAAGAAGAAAAAAAATTTTCTTTTTTCAATAGAGACAGGGAGATCTCAAATTCATTTTTAGATCTCATTCTCAGAAAATGAAAATGAAAATGAAGGGGAGGGGGGAGTAAGTAATAGCACTTAAGCACCATTAACCCCAATCAAAAACCCAACTATGATATTAAAACCCCAATCAAAAACTCAACTCTAATAATACAATAGCCTCACTCATTTTGGGATAAGTTAGTCAAGAATTAATTCCATTGATATATGTTATGGAGCCGAAGATAGGATGGGTTTTAATTCATTGTTAGTTAAGGTGAGTGGTTGTTTTTCATTTATTGTTCTTTCATTTGATAGTAGTGAGAAATCCTTAGGCAATGTTGTTGTTGAAGGTCTAATACTCGGTTGTATGCTTGATTGTTCACTGAAAGGAGCACTAACAGAGGGGAGAAGATTATAAGCTTTCCAAATACGGAATTCACGAGGTTAATGTGGGGTGTATGTAAAAAGTGTGGGGTGTAGGGTAGTATAGAAAAGTAAGTGAGGTGTATTAATATAAATTTTAATTAAGAAAATAGATATAGAGTGTATTCAGTATGTGAAGTGTATTTAACAATATGTGGAGTGTAAATAAAATAACCCATAAAAATACCAATCTTGGGTTTGTCTTCCCAAAAATGTGTGCTATCAAACCCATCAGCCCGTCCACATTCCCCACCAACTCTAATATTTCTCCAAGCTGGTAATAGTTTGTAACTCGGTTAGTTAATAACATTTTCTCTTGCACCTGAGTTTTTGAGTTCAAATTTTCCCAACCCCAATACGCTAACATAAAAATTCGTCTCCACTTTCTATTCAAGTTTGATTTCCTTATTGTAAATCTAAAGTAGTTTAAACTATCGTTTGTATAAAAAAAATAACTACAAAATAAAGTTTCAATCTTTAATATAGAGAGAGCATAGCCAATATCTTATACAATCATATAATTTGACTAATATAAAAAGGGTGGTCCGTTACCTTCTGGTAGGGATAGAAATAGCAAAAATAAAATCTTTACCTAGTATCCTGATCCAATCCTCAATCTTTACCCTCTCTTTATTTTTTCTGACAAAATGTCTGAGGTCCCAACACCAAAAATTACAGAAAAGGAGAAGCCTTCTGCGTCTTCTTCCTCTGCAGCCATTTCAGCTCACCACCAACAACTCCTCTCTCTCTCCGCCAATGGGTCTTCGCTCTCCTCCCCCGCCTCCGCTCCAAAGACTTATCCTTCACCCACAGCAAAGTATGAGGACTCGATATCTTCTTCATTTTAAGGCCAAATTTTACGTGCCATATCAAAATGAAGCTGGAGAAGAGTAGAATCACGGCGTACCTTTGATTACCGCATAAGCTCGAGAAAGTGGCTCAACACCTGAAGGTTGCGGTTCACTCAGAGAAGTCGATCTACATCAAAACTCAACCAAATTAGGCAAACGACCTATGAAAATTCATCTACTCAACGAGATGAACACAATGGTGGTGGTTAGAACCTCAATTCTCAACTAAATTGGCCGGAAAATGGCCGAGAAGGTCTGGTTCTTCCGGCTGCGTTTCCGTCAAACGATTGAGAGTTTGGACGAACGGTTTGCACCGTTGAGTCCACGGCGTCGAGACGAAGGAGGTGGTGATTTTCGTTCGCTTCGATTCGACGGGTTTCCGTCGGTGTGCATTGTGCACCCACGGAGAGAAAAGGAGAAAAAGTAAAAAATCTGGGGAAAAAAGAAAGTGACGGGAAGAAGGAAGGGAAAGAAAGAATAAGGAAAAATTGGGTTTTGGGGTATTTTGCACCCACCAAAAACAGTGGAACTTACACGCTCACGTGTGTACGAAATAAACACGCACGTGTAGAATATTCCACAGAAATTATTTTATAACAAACTTTTTAATGGTAGATGTTACAATATACTCTAATATAAAATGACTATGTAGGCCTCATAAGATTTTAAGAAATAAATTATTTTCTAAATACACCTCAAATTATTTTCAATGTGTATTTTAAGAATCTTACTCTTAAAATACACATTGAAAATAATTTGAGGGTGTATTTTAAGAATCTTACTCTACTAGCTCTCAAAGTCACCATTCCTTTATTGTAGAACAAAACTTAACCGCCAAAGCACAAACATGTAAATTTAGATCTTGACAAGAAGAAAATAATTTTCTTTTTCAATAGAGACAGGGAGATTTCAAATTCATTTTTAGATCTCATTCTGAAAATGAAAATGAAAATGAAGGGGTGTGGAGTAAGTAATAGCACTTGAAGCACCATTAACCCCAATCAAAAACCCAACTATGATATTAAAACCCCAATCAAAAACTCAACTCTAATAATACAATAGCCTCACTCATTCAAATCAACTTTTGGGATAAGTTAGTCAAGAATTAATTCCATTGATATATGTTATGGAAACTGGAGGATAGGATGGGTTTTAATTCATTGTTAGTTAAGGTGAGTGGTTGTTTTTCATTTAATGTTCTTTCATTTGATAGTAGTGAGAAATCCTTACGCAGTGTTGTTGTTGAAGGTCTAATACTCGGTTGTATGCTTTCTTCCAAATACGGAATTCGTGAGGTTAATGTGAGGTGTATGTCAAAGTGTGGGGTGTAGGGTAGTATAGAAAAGGGTGAGGTGTATTAATATAAATTTTAATTAAGAAAGTAAATATGGGGTATCATGTGAAGTGTATTTAACAATATGTGGAGGTAAATAAAATAACCCATAAAAATACCTATCTTGGGTTTGTCTTCCAAAATGTGTGCTATCAAACCCATCAGCCCGTCCACATTCTCCACCAACTCTAATATTTTCCTATACGCTGGTAATAGCTTTGTAGCTCGGTTAGTTAATAACATTTTCTTTTTGCACCTAAGT
This sequence comes from Gillenia trifoliata, assembly GCA_018257905.1. Classification (NCBI taxonomy): domain Eukaryota; kingdom Viridiplantae; phylum Streptophyta; class Magnoliopsida; order Rosales; family Rosaceae; genus Gillenia; species Gillenia trifoliata. Next base: position 29,254,506 of record CM031081.1, on the reverse strand, counting down.
TTGAGTTCAAATTTTCTCAACCCCAATACACTAGCATAAAAATTCATCTCCACTTTTTTATTCAAGTTTGATTTCCTTTTCGTAAATCTAAAGTAGTTTAAACTATCGTTTGTATAAAAAATAACTACAAAATAAAGATTCAATCTTTAATATAGAGAGAGCATAGCCAATATCTTATACAATCATATAATTTGACTAATATAAAAAGGGTGGTCCGTTACCTTCTGGTAGGGATATTAGAAATAGCAAAATAAAATCTTTACCTAGTATCCTAATCCAATCCTCAATCTACCCTCTCTTTATTTTTTCTGACAAAATGTCTATATCCCAACACCAAAAATTACAGAAAAGGAGAAGCCTTCTGCGTCTTCTTCCTCTGCAGCCATTTCAGCTCACCACCAACAACTCCTCTCTGTCCGCCAATGGGTCTTCGCTCTCCTCCCGGCCTCCGTCTAAAGACTTATCCTTCACCCACAGCAAAGTATGAGAAGTCGTTCAAGTCTGACCTTTTCTGGGAAAAGCTCAAGGACTTTCACGATTCGTTCAGAACCAAATTCATGTAAATTTTGGGTTTTTAATTGTGTTAAAGCTTTGATTTTGTGTTTTTGGGTGGTTTGGTGAATTGGGTTGTGTTTGTTTTGCTGTTTTGGGTCTTGATATGCTCGCAGGATTGGAAAATTATAAGTTGTGTGGTGTTTGTATATATATGTGTGTGTATGTATTGACATTGTATTCGCATGTTACTAGTTCAGTTGAATGGTTTAATCAATTCATGACTGTCTATTCCCTTTTCGTACAGCTTGGATTTTGTGTTTGTTGGTCATTTGATGAATTGGGTTGTTTTTGTTTTGCTATTTTGGGTCTTAATTTGTTGGCAGAATTGGAAAATTATATGCTTGTTTTGTGTTTTTATCTTTACATTGCCTCACTTGATATATATATTTCCATTGGTTTTGCATATACTTCAATTCGACTAGTTTTAATCAAAACTGTGTTGCCTATTCCTTGGTTTGAATTGACTAATGGCGAATGGCTGAAAGTTTTGGACTGCATTGTACACATTGTTTTGGGTATTTTTAGCAAAATTAAGATCTTTTTTGGGATTCTTGAAGCTATTTGAATGCTGATATCAAATTCCCGTGTGCCCCTGTGGCGCCTCTCTCTACCTGGAGTTTGAGTTGGGGATGGTGGACAATGAGCAATCCCGAGATTAATCGCAATGCAATTCATCATTTCCACAGACCACCTATAATATTGGCTTTACATTAACCTTCTTTTTTTCTTTGCCATTAGTAAGATTATTGTTTCTTTCCAAGATCTGAGTTTTTCATTCACAAGAGATGCTTCATTCTAGAAAATTGGAATTTCCCTAAATTCTCATTAATCGTTGTTTCGTATAACTTTAATAAATGGGGATTTAATTTTCTTTGGATGTCTACATTTGTGTTTAAATTTTCCATTACTAGACCAAAACGGCAGTGTTTCGTGGAGAAATTAGGACTGTTTCCTTTTGAGGATTTAAGAATTGCTACCTTTATTTTAGTATGCTATTCTTTTGGTGTTGGTATTTTTTAGCTGTTATAAACTTATATTTCTTCATTCTTATTTTGTGGTCATGAAACCTTACTTCCATGGCGAGGAAATTAATGCGTCTTCAGTTGCTTAGTTTATTGGCTTATCCTTGTCAATTTGCATTTGGTTTTGATACCTGCCAGAAGCATAAATAGGCTTTTTGGTAACTAGGAAAAGTTATCAGTGGTGGTCAGTGAAACTCTGAAATTGGGTCGTTTTATGAGATCTCCGAAAGTGTTTCTTCTTTTAGTATTGAAGTGGGTTAGTTTGAAGGATACAGTCTAAGGGGTGCAGAAACAAGCTGTTTATGAATCTGACTTTGTCAAGCCACTCCATTCTTTTTGTGCATCAGAAACCTTTCCTAAACTGCTGTGCCGACTGTATAGCTTATTTCCTTCATTGTTTTTAGGCATTGATGAAAACTTAGTATGGACGACCTGACTTGAACAGGATCTGTCCTATAGGATCATATTTCTGAGTCCTTGAGTTCATGAAAATTAGTGTAGAGTACAGAAAACTGAAAGTCCATGAGGATAAGATTAATTCTCTTTGTGCAGGATTCCTACCAGGAGGAAAAACTCTGGATCTACATCTCCTTTTTGTAGAAGTCACATCTCGTGGTGGGCTCGAAAAGGTTTGCTCATTTTGCTTTTCTGTTTAATGGTTGTTTATGTATGAGATTCTTAAGCTGAGTTAAACTTATTGCCTATATTAATCTTTCATCTTTTCCTTTTCTCCCTTTTTTTTCTTGGAGCCATTCCACAGTTCCTTTTATGTTTTGGATTTTATTTCACTTTAAATTCTCTTAAACTGGTTACAGGTGATTAGAGATCGCAAATGGAAGGAAGTGATTGTGGCCTTCAATTTCCCAACAACAATTACCAGTGCTTCGTTTGTTCTGTTGAAGTACTACTTGTCTTTGCTGTATCACTACAGGCCTATTATTTCCACAAAGAAGTTTATAACATCCCAGTGCTTGGTAATTGAAGACATGGGTCCTTGTTGATTTTGTGTTATTTCATTTATTTTATCGATTAGAAAAATATATAGTTTTCTTGTTTCCTTTTGCCAGAACCTCTAAGCAAGAACCTTTTCAATGGGTCAGCCACCGTGGAGGAAGGTGCAAGTAGAAACCAGTTTGCAGGTCAGGGTAGGTTTAACCTCCATCTCGATGTTATGGTTCTAAATTCTAATAGTGGTTGCGTTCAAACTTTTCACACTAGTTCTAGTAGAATCATATAACTATGAGTATGTTTTCTTTTGGTGTCTACATTAAACTGTGAAAGTGTCCTGAAAACCTTTTATTTGCAATCATAGAATATGCCTCCAATTGACAATTCTCAGAAGCAATTGTATGAAATAGTTCTGTAACTTCTTAAAGTTGGATAGTTGAATAAAGAAATTAGTTAGTTATCAAGCTTTTCTGATAGACCTTTTTGAAATATCTTCTGAAAAGTTGCAATGAAGAAGATAAACAACACAGGAACTTCTATTAGGAAATCTGGATGAACCACATTGTAAATTTTATTAGGCAATCCGTCTTATAACTTTATGACTTGCTATGAGGGTTTTATCCGTCTTTCTAAGTCGGTATCCATTATTTCCGAATTCCTTGACCTTATTTGTGACATCTAGTTATTTGATCTGAAAATGAATTAATTGGTGATATGGATCTGTTTTCTCTATCTTATGTACAGAAAGCGCAGAATTGCAGCTTGGGCGTTCAATCATGGGAACCATTGATGGGAAATTTGACAGTGGATATCTGGTCACTGTGAACTTGGGTTCTGAGGAACTGAAAGGTGTCTTGTATCATGCTCCTACAGCTACATATGTATCTCAGAGTTTTTCGATGCCTATTTCGACGGAACCGAAAGAGATCTAGGTTGGCATTACGTGATCCCTCTCGCCCAAGTCAAACAGGAGCGGTTACAATTTCTTCTTCGCTGAGCATTATGCTAGATTAAAGCCTTTGTACTATGGGCAAGAGAGAGAGCCATCAGCAAGAAAATTGGGTATCTATGGAACAATCTCACAGAGGCTGAGAAACAGGTATAGTGAGTTGGTGACTCAATAGTCTTTTCACCATGACGTCCCAAGCTAATGTCATTATCTTACATGTGCGTTCCAGTATAGATCTAAGGTTCGAGGAGAAGTTTCACATGCTTGGATTATAATTTCTATTTTCATTTCCTTTCTTCGTCTTGATTCTCAACTTTTCTAACGTGCGGTATATCGGAAGTCTTCCTCGAAGTCTTCATCATAACACTTCATTGCTGCCGTGCAGGTTTATCAGGATAAAGGGATGAAAGACAAGGAGAGATACAGGACCGAAATGCTGGAATATAAATCTTCCTACAATCCTACACAGCAATAGCCTTATGTTCGTTAGATAGCCAACTTGTTTCGTAGGCATCATTTTCCTCTTGTATGCCTTCTGTTGCCCAGACTAGTAGTAGTCGTTGCCGGCGTTTAACCTCCGTTTTGGATTTTATTTTTCTTTACTAAGGTTACTCCTCAGTGTGCCCCATCCGCATAAAATATTGCGAGGGGGCAGCGGGGCAGCTCTGTGTAACATCTGTTGAATTTTCCCTTCATTTTGGGTTAGTAGGATTTTTATCGCAGTAACAATCTTTTGAAACTTCTTGATATTCCAACAATGTTACAGTAGCAATTCCTGGAACTGCAGTCTAAAATTTAAGGGAACTTTTCACAAACAATTTTTAGTCTTTTCACAAACAGTTGGATTTCTGAATAAATCAAATAGAAAGCACGGTTAGGATTAAATAGTGTGTAGGAGGAGAAAAGTAACGTTTATTTATCATTTTCTAAAATTTAATGGTGGATTAAAAGGGAGAGTCAATGTAGTATTGGAAATTATGCAATGTTTACAACACCTGATGTACGCAGATCACTACAACTGAATTTTGTGATGGTCGAGTCGAGTGAAGTCTTTATCGAGCTAATTATAAATTTTTTATTTTAAAATCTTGGATTTCTATCTATTTTTAATCTCATCATCCAAGGGAACGTAAAAAGAAGAAGAAAAATAAGCAAAAAAATAAAGACAAAATGAATTACACCCCTATTATCTTAAAATTTACTTGAGCGATAATTTAATCTAATATAAATTATTAAAGAGAATACCCACTAGTAATTAACCTCTTCATTTGTAAGTGAGATGTTTCATATTTGATTCACATGAATTGCGAGGGCATACTGTATTTGTGTTAATTCAATATCTAATTAGATGGAGAAATAACTAACTTGAATGAGGAGGTATATTGTCTTAATCAACTTGGCTATGCCCTCGTCTGCATCATTTTTGACTTACAAATCTGATTACTTAACTTTCTTCTTAATCCAGTAGAAAGAAAAACTATTGGCTTAGGAAATAGATTTTAAGGGATATTTTTTACCTTTCACAACGTGGTAATACCATATTTTACCTTAGCTCCTTAAACAACCATATGCTGCTATATATTGCTTTTTCATTGTTACTAAAGGCCATCATAAACCTGGTTGGCATGGAGATACATTTGCTCTTTCCACTTTGCATAACAAGTCTAATAAATTTCAACTCTCCATAAAAATTATTTTAAATGTGAACTCAATTAACCTGAACATGCACAACAAGAAAAAGAGGCAATATTCACGAAGCAAGCACGGCTGCTGTTACAAGATGAAGCTATTATAGTAATTAAGTAGCTTGGTTGGGTTTTGAGGAATCATATGTTAGAATCCTTGGCATGATTCTATTAGAATTCTTGTTGGAAAACCAACATTGTCTCCTAGTTTTAATATATAAGTGAGTAATTTAGGATCAATTCCCAATTTCAATCGTATATAAATTAGAACATCCAAACCTCTTCTAATAAGATATCTTTTCAAATCAATTTGAACTCAACATCCAGCCAAAATACACCTACACTTATGCTCATATTCTAACAGCCCAATCGGAGCATGAGAATCTGACAGAGGAAAGGTGAGAGGAGGCCGAGAGTTGGGCTGAGGGAAGGGATATTATTACAAATAAGGCGAGATCTAGATTCCATCATATCATCAAATAAACGGGACGATACAAACAATCCAATACATTTGAAATAATGCTATAAGTTAGTCTTACTTAAGTATATATCAGCTCTAGCATCTATGTGAACTGAACATTAGAGCTAGTAAAGATAACTGCCATTAGACCAAAGACTAGTTGGTCAAATGTAACGACTTCCTTCACATATTTTCTGTCAAAGCATTAAGTAAAGAGTTTAAGATCATAAGCGGTGGATGACCCAATTTAAAAATCCTTGCTCACTCACACATAAAATTTAGCTCTTCAACATTTGTGTCTCCCAAACTTTCCATAAAATGTGGTTAAAATCTCAAGGGTAAAAATCGAAGCATGGAGGCCATTCAAAGGTTTGAAACCGCGTGGAAACAAAAAGGATAGAAGAAATAAATTGCAAAATTTGCCCTGTAATTACTTTCTTATTTAGAGACTTCAGAATAGACCTAGTCATGCGTGTGGTGAGTGGTGAATGGTGGTGGTGAGGTGTGAAAAATTCACATAAAAGAGGATTAAAAGGGATAATAATGACATGCATTAACTTTAAGGATGGCGATAAGCACGGGATTTTGAAACTAACCCAAGAGTTCCAACTTTGCTAGGCTTCTTGCCCTTTTTTCCCTCTCCTTGATAGAGTAGGAAATCCAAAAGGATTTCATGCCAAATAGAAAAAAAGAAAATCTCTAATATGCTCCATAATATTCAGTGCACCGAGATTTTTATCTAATAATTAAAAATCTAATGACCAAAATCTAACGGTTAAAAATTTAGTTTATTAGATATATCGAGTATAGTAAATTTTTTTAGAAAAATAGTGGAATAATTCTATCATTAATTAATACTTACAAAAAGATAACAAAATAAGAAGAGAGAAAAAAACTAATTTTTGGGGTTGGAGGAAAAAATATTACAAAGGAAATATTTGTATCCTAAATTTTGTGAAAACTGAGAGATTTCCCGGATGATTGGCCTTGGAGTATCTTCCAAGCAAAATCAAAATTAAAATTAAAATGAAGATAAAAATAGAAAAAGGGGGAGGAAATTCCAAAAGGCCTTACTCTTGGGGGTAGGTATGGTTAGTGTAGTAAGTGGGGCTCCTAAATAGTCGTAGTGGGATAGAAGAGAGTGGCACACTTCACACTAAACAGTACTAGCTAAAGCTTTGTTTGGACGGAGTCTAATTTTTCTTTTTCATTCAAGTCTTCTTTTTTTTTTTGTGGTGGTTTTATGGTTTTTTTCAAGTTTTCATAATTCTCTCACTCTTCTCAGTCGGTGACTCAAATTTTATGAGAATTTGGAGATTCTGAAAGAATCTGGATTAACAGGCCTTGACAGTCAATTCCCAAGAACCAAAACTCACACAAACAGCAGTTAAACCCTAATATTAATTATAAAAGAAATAAAACTAATAATATTTATAAAAAAATAATAATAATTATCATCCTATAACAATTTGATGACTTAAAAGACCAAAGGCCTGCCCAACTGCTGCAGAATTTGAAAGCCCTATCTCTCTCTCTCTCTCTTTCTCTCTTCTCTCTCTAGTCTTTCTGGGTTTGTTTCTGTGCTCCCTTCCAGCTATTTTTCTACTCTAACTTTTTTTGAGCTGTAATCTGATGACATCATTAGCTGGATGCCACAGAGTTTCCTTGTTTTCTTCCTTCTTAGCGTTCTTGATTTTTGGGAGGTCAGGATTTTCAGGACTTATAATTACCTAAAACAAGATTATGATCAAAGTAGCCTAATTTTGCTTATCAGCTAAGTTTTCTTTAACCTTTCCACATATATGTATAAATATATAATCTCAATCTCCTAGTAGTAGGTTCCGCATACTCACATCCGCTCCTTAGCTTTTTAGCCCCTTCCACCCAAAATCTTCTTTCTTTTTTTTTTCTTATTCCCAAGCACCCAAAAAGAAACCTAGAGAGCCCGATCTTTATAATCCTCACTAGTTGCGGTTTCACACAATCTTTAAATTTCGAGCTGGTTTTTTTCTCACATGGATATCGACCAACAAGAGACTAGGTTTCCGCCACTAGCTACCGGCGATCAAGAGCGAAAGCCCGCCAAGAAACTGAGCCGGGAAGAGATGGAGAGCAACAATGGAGGACTGTTTCTGAAGCTCAAGGTTGCAAAGCCGGAACCTTTTAGATCAAAACCCCTCAAAACTCTTCCGCTGCTCCGCCGCCGCAACTCGCCACCCGATTCTGCGAGGTCTGCCGCAAGGGTTTCAGCTCAGGTAAGGCTCTCGGAGGCCACATGAGAATGCATGTTCAAACTAACAGGAATTGTTTAATCAGTCTCGCAAGAACACGATTTCATCAAAAACCCAAGATTTCGAAACCTAATAATCTGATGTTGGAAGCTCAAATGCTGGTGGGGTTTTTGGGATTGGAGGTAATAGCAGTAGCATCAGCAATATGAAGCCTGTTTGTTGTGTTTGCGGCAAGAATTTTCCGTCTATGAAGTCACTTTTTGGGCATATGAGGTCGCATCCAGAGAGAGAATGGAGGGAATTCAGCCGCCTCCGGCCGCCAAGAACAGCTCTTCTTCCACTCTATCAGATGCTGTGCCTGATCAGAGTGATAAGAAAGCTGGGATGATCCGATTGATTCCCGATGAGACGTTTTTGGGTCGAAAGGTTCGGTTCTTGATCTGTCCAGGACTTTGCCTAAATGGTCTCAAACCGCAAGGAGAGGGAGGAAGAGCGGCAGCACCGGATTAGAGTCCAACTCTTGGACCAGTCCGTCTCCGGATTGGATTCGAGAAGTCCCAGGACTGTTGAAGAAGACGAAGAGCAGATGGAGGAAGCTGTCCATGATCTTTTGATGCTAGCCCAGGCCAATCCATTGGAAGGAGGAGGAGCTGATGAGACCATGAGTGAGGCCACCAACAGCAATTTCTTGATCACCACCAATCAGGACGGAGAGGGAGAAGGACTTCTTATGCCACACTGCAGCCGCCACCGTGGGGTCCACAAACAAGAGGAAGGGATCACCATCTGAGGTGAAGAGGAGGAGAAAAATGGTATGGTGAATTACGGTGGTGGGTTTGGTCAAAGAAAAGTCAATGGTGAAGAATTTCTTGAAGCTTGGATTAATGGAGGAGGAAAATATTGCAAATAATAATAATATGGAGGATGAATTGTCAGACAGTCAGAATTCTGAAAGCATTGCGATAGTGAGGAGGAAGAGGAGGAAGATGAAGTTGGTGGATTCTGGAAGGAAGGCTGAGGCACAAGTGCAATCTCTGTGGGAAGTGTTTCCCTAGCCACCAAGCTCTGGGAGGACACATGTCAAGCCACAACAAGCCTAAGGGGATCGCGGTGGCCCACCCATCAATAGAGGACCAGTCTGCATCTGCTGACGTGTCAGCTTCTGGAAGATAGGGTGCATGGTGATGAAGCAGAAAGAGTAGCACTGATCATCAGCAGCACCACCAGTGCAGTCTGCACAAGACCTTCCCCAACAGGTTCAGCTTTGGGGGTCACAAGAGGTGCCACTGGACTGGCCCCACTGAGCAGCAGCAGCAGGTGGTGGTGGTCCCTCTGAGCAGCTACAGCTGCAAGCTCAGTCCAGTCAGAATATTTCAGGTGGTGGTGGTGGAAGAAAAGTTTTGAACTTTGACCTAAATGAGCTTCCACCAATGGAGGAGTGATGATCAGGAAGGTGCAGGTGCAAGTTATCGGTATGGTGGGGCAGCAGCAGCTGGATGTGCAACTTCTTCCAATTGAGTTACTAATTAGCCAGCCAGCTGAAGAAGCTGAGGTTTTTTTTCTTCTTCCTCTCAGTCTCTGGCTATAATTTTTTTTTGTGTGTGTGGGGGTGGGTTCTGATAGTTCAGTTAGTTTTTGGTTTTTTAGTCTTAGAAACCCTACTGCTCTTTCCAGTTTGATCAAAGTGGGGGTCCATAGCCATTGTCTTTTGGGGTTAATTTTCTTCATGTAAAAGCATGACGATGGTCCTCAAGGTTTTTGCTTTAGTGGAAGGAGATTTCCAATTTCCAAATGGTCCTATAGCTAGTGTTTACTTTGGGGAGGAAGATGATGTAAAGAATCTGCAGGACTTCTGCATATAAACAGAGTTTCTTTTTGGTTAAATTAGTTTCCTACTTTCTTCCATTAATTCTCTTGTTAGAATTCAATTGTTTGATTCCATAAGTTTTTAAGTTTCAAAGCTATGATGCATGGATACTTCAGTTTGATCGAGTATCCCGTATCCGATACTTCATCGGATATGACACTTGTCAGATACTTCTGAATACTACCGAATACAAGTATTCGGTTTTTAGGATGTCGTTGCACTTTCAAATGAGAAATTAAGAAGAGAAAATTAATAGAAAACAAAAATTTAGTTTAAAGTTGATGAATACAAAGAGTTTTGTCTCTAATTAAAACAATTAATATAACTCTTGTTGTGGACTATTTTATGAAGGGGAGTGCGGCAAAGAGAAGAATAGAGAGAGAATTTCCAGAATCAGTGTATGTGGAATATGTAATTCATATATTCCATATACCAGGTGCCTTTATTTATAGTAATACAAGTACAAGTACAATAGGATACTAATCCCTTACAGAATGGAATAGCCTAATCCATATCTACCTAGGATTTACACAATCACATTTAACACATGTTATATTTTATCTACAACACTCTTGAGTGTGCAAATACCAAGTAGATATCGCATCAGATCTTCAAGATGATGATAGCTATGAAGTCGTCTCGTAGGCACAGTAGAGAACACTTGAGTCTCATATAGGGAACTTGCATATAAAAGAATAAAAATCCTCACAAAACCTGGCTATGGTAAAACCCAAGACGGGACAAAACCCATAGTCTAGGAGAAAAGTGAGTTAATGCAATGATACTTAACATCTTCCAGACGTAAGTAGTAAGAAAACACACAAAGGTATGACCAGCCCAGAATGGGTGCCTCGTTAAAACCTATCAGGCAACAAAAACCCAATGAAAATGATCCTGATCGTAGGGAAAAAGAGTACATTAAGGTCAAGTGAGTATACTTCAGGATACTCCCCCGAGTTCGACGAAACTCCCCGAGAACTACAAGCATAGCAAATGAGAAAATTTGCACATACCAAATCCTCGAACAAGCTTCGGCAATGACTTCGTGAAGAGGTCGGCAAGGTTGTTCTCGGATCAGATATGCTTGACTTCAATCTTCTGATGCTCATGCTGATGTAATGTAGACGCAATATGCTTGGTGTTGACTTCTGGATGTATCATGTTATGGTCTGGTCGATACATACGGCGTTGTCTTCATAGATCGTTGTTGGAACTCAACAAAGGATGAAGAATTACAAGTGCTTCGAATATGCTCCCATGTACACGGGTGGCTTCGTGTATGGCGATGAGCTCGAAGACGTCGCAACTAAGGTCTATTTGGTTGACCTCCAAGATATTGCGGTGTTCTAACGGTAAAGACATAACTGTTTGGAAACGTGCTCTGTGCGGAACAGACGGATAGTCTGTGTCAGCGTATCCTACAAGGTAAGCATCATTCTGATAACCAAGGGGTTGTGGTTAATTCTGAGATGCGCAGGGATAGAATAAGCCCAAATCCGTAGTAACGGAAAACGTCTTTAACACCTATTTGGTGATAGCGTGTAGGCGCAGTGTTGTATCTTACCAAAAGATCAACAACGAATGAGTTATGATAATGCAATGAGCTAAGTACAATAAAGCGCTAATTGGAACTTAGATATAGAACTTCAGGTTCCACAACCTTTTCAAGGATCTCATTTGCATCTAGCGTATGAACGGTCATGGGTGTACTCAAAGGCAACATCTTCTGGGCGTAGTTCGATTGGTGGACCAGAATACCATCTGAACTTTGCTCGAAACTTCGGGTCGAGACATAAACGAGTTTTCCCAAGATCTTTCATCTCAAATTCCGACTTCAGGTGCGAGGCAGTTTTCTCAAGCTCTTCTAGAGTCTAAGTGAGATTTATGTCATCGACATAGACTGCAACTCTTGCAAATTCGGTTTTGTACACGCAGGGGCATAGTTTATTCACATATCCCTAACTGATCAAATATTCACTTAAACGGGTATACCACATCCGCTCGGATTGTTCCAATCCGTAAAGTGAAATGCCTCAATTCAATAGAGAGGGTGTTCTGTGGTCTAGAACTATTTGAACCAGTCAATAAGTTCTTCGGGAACTTTCACATATATTTCCGTATCAAGATCCCTATAGATACGTTACAACCACGTACATAAGCTGCATATTCAGTTTTTCGGAAACTACCAAACTGATAAGGTAGTGGAACGTTATAACGTCCATTACGGGGGAATAAGTCTCCTCGTAATCAATCTCAGGGCGTTTGAGAGAAACCTTGCGCCACAAGGCGTGCTTCGTATAGCACTATTTCATTCTTCTCATTTCGATTCCTTACGAAAACCCACTTGTAGCCAACGGGCTTCACATGTGGAAGTGTAGGAACTACAGGCCCAAACACTTTACGTTTCGCAAGTGAATCAAGTTCGACCTAGATTGTTTGTTTCCAGTTTGACCAATCAGTTCTACGTCGACATTCATCAACGGAACGCAGTTCGATATCGTCGCTTTTCACTTATTTTGGGTAGCTACCATATACGTGAATATCATCGATGATAATCTCATTCCAATTCCATTAACTCATCCATGCATGCATAATGGACCAAGACTACAGGTCTCGGGATAATCCGGATTAATTTCATGAGGTGGAATGGTTGAGATAGCGAACGAGGAAGGGATTCATTTTGTGCCATGTTTCTCCACTTCTAGGGAGGTGAATCCTTCGAACTGAATGATCTGTCACGCTTCAGGCCGAGAACAGATTGATTGGCTAGCCGTCGGCGTACCGGGCCGTCCAACAGGGACGGCCAACCGTCCTTCAGGGGCGGCACACCCTTCAGGGATGTTGACTCGACGTCCGTTAGGTACGTCTATCCTTGCAGGCATGTTTGCAGCTGGTATATATGATCTCGTCACTTTATCTAGATCAGAGAAAGCGTCTGGAGCAACACTCTGGAATCTAGAATATAGGGATCAAGATGAGACATAGTGGGTACGTCCACGATAATTCGCGTCGTTCTTCAGGAACGTTGACGTTCTTATCTCCCCCTAACGGCGGGAAGACTGTCTCATCGAAGTGACAATCCGCAAAATGGCGGTAAAGAGATCGCGTGCAAGGGCTCTAAAGAGCTAATTCGAAGGAGAATCGTAATCGACAAAGATTCACATCCTTCTTTGAGGACCCATATTGGTACATTGCGGCGGCGCAATATGGCAGAAGGTGCATACCCAAAAATGCGTAAATACGAAACATCAGGTTCGTACCCAGTAACCAATTGTAACGCTATAAAGTATCGGGTAGCAATGGGTCTCAGGCGGACCAACATGGCTGCATACAAGATTGCATAGCCCTAGGCAGAAACCGAAAGCTTGGTGCGTTCACCAAGGTCCGGGCAACCAATTGATAATGCGCTTTATGATCGCTTCTGCGAGGCTGTTTGGGGGTTGAACATGGGGAATTCAATGTTCAATTTCAAACCCAAAAACATGCAATACTTATCGAATACTGTTCGATATAAACTCTCCGGCATTATCCAGTCTTCTAGACTTTATGGGATAATTAGGGTGGTGAGCCCTTAAGTAAGAATTGGCCAGGAGTTTAGCAGCAATGTGTATGTGGACAGACATGTGACCATTGTGTCGATATATCAACCAAAAACCATATTTACATGGTCCGCATTTTTGGTTGGAAGAGTCCACATTATTCCCTTTGATGCACTGTGAAAAGAGGGTTATGTAGTAACTTTGCTAGGGATGATGTAAAAATCCAATTTCCCCAACGAGCAGGCTTGGCAAAGTGTGCTTGTAGGCACAAAATCCTTACTTCAGGTAAGGTGATGCATTGTGTAACATATTGCATCGTGTTTTGACCTGAATGTTCCAAACGGTCGTGCCAAAGCAAGTAAACTGCTCGAATCACCCGGCTTCAAGCCAGCCTATATGTGGCATGTCCCAGTTGGGAGGTAGCCCATTGGCCCCAAAACATAGCTTCAGGCTTTATATTTTGGAAGGTGATGCAAAGATACGTCACTCTATTTTCTACAGTGGTTTTTATGATCATTGTTCGCTCGAATATCCTTATAACTCAATGACGTTCTTCCGGAACGGAGAATATAAGGCCCCTTAATAGTAATTCAGTACCATTAATACAACGAGGTGCAGTGCCATTGCCCTTAATCAGGTTAGGTAGACCTGAATTCGTTGCTAGAGGGGTGATTTAGGTATGAAGTTAGTGTGCATAGTCGCACGTTCATCCAGACAACTAACTTCCCCACATTTATACCTTATCACATGTTAATTGAATTCGGTCACATGTATAAGAAACATGATTCAATTAACTCATATTCGAGGACAATATCCATAATAATATCCAACAAATTTAAAGCAAATACCAAAACAATCATCCAAACAAAAAGGAAAAATTGTTCAAAACTTAAACCAAAAGATAGGGGGTTTCGGCCAACAGGGCCTTCCATGTCAAAATTTTGCTTTTCCATATGTGTTAGGTGAAGCAAAATTAGTCTCACAAATTGATTACAGGAATGGTACTCCTCAACAACATTGGTAGAGGCATAAATAAGTGCATAGCCAATGATCTATTCCATCAAAATGGAGGTAGATATTGCACAGTTGAGGTTTGGGAATACGGTCCCTTATTCTTGAAGTTTTGGGTCTTAGTTTCCAAGGGATCACATGTTTGGTCGTGATGCCACCCCCTTGGTTGACCCTGATTCTACCACTATTCAGTACTCTCCAGCCGAAGAAGGAAGAGTAGATTCGGTAGGCCTCTGCTGAAGCAGAGCCTTAGGTTCGGTACACCTCTGCCGAAACAGAGCAAGACCTTCGGTACATCCCAGCCGAATCACTGGGGTGCCGCTTTCACTGTTGTGCTTTTCAGTGAGCAAAGTGGTAGTATCAGATCCGAGAATTTAGTGAACCTCCATTCTCTAGGGTGCTTCTTCAGGAGCATTTTAGAGGTATGGAAGGACGAGAAAATCTTCTCCAGTCAAAATTCAATCGAATTCAATAAACTTCAGAATTTGTACCTATTCACGGATGGAGTTCAATCATGCCTTATGTCAGGGCAAGATATGTCTTGCTTCGGGCAAGGTATGTCTTGCTTTTGACAAAGTGTGTCTTGCTTCGGGCAAGACGTGTCTTGCGTCGGGCAAGTTATGTCTTTGCATGATTAGAACGATCCGTAGAGTGAGTCAAAGAGCCATGGAATCCTCGTCATTGAGGTACTTCCATTTACAATGCTTCAGGCATAAATCTTCGGATGAAGATCATGACGGATGCTTATTTAGCTCTATCCACGTCATTGTTGGCTTCAATGTTTCTCAACTTCTCAGTAGTCAAGTGGAGCTTCACAATTTTGTGCCCATATAAATTAGTTTCTTCCAGAAACTCCCATGTTAGTGAAGTCGAATTTGTTACTGTTCGAAAGTCCACTAGATGGAGGGAACAAAAATTGTGGTTAGTGCTTATGGGAAATAAATTCTCCATAATCATAAAAGTTAGAACATTCGGGTTCTAAGACATGGTTTGGTTTAAATTTTCATGAAAACTACGGGTTTCATGGGTATTTAATTTTTAAGGAAACTTCAGGTTTCATGGCACTTATTCGAAGCTTCGGGTTCGAATTTATGAACTTCAAGTTCATATATACCTGCAATCAAACGCAATATATATAGAACAAAAATAATACAAATAATAAATTTGAACATATATTGGGGATGGGTAGTGAAATATAGGTCTACGGGACCTTTGGGGTTTGCAAATATGACCCAAATAATTTTTGGTGGGTCGTAGTTGGAGCTGCAGGCCCAACTTTTATTTTCTTGGGCTGCTGGCAGCAAGAAAATAAAATAAAAAATTTATGGACAGAGGTGAGCCCAACAAGGGCTGGGGTCCAAAGCCCACACGGGCTGTGTGAAAACAAAGCAGCAGAGCTGCTGGTGCACTGGGCTACAGGCCCTGAGATGCAGCTGGCCCATCAGGGGCCAAAGGAGATGGCGCGGGCCGAATGGCCTGGAAGCCTGGGTCCAGCTGCGGGCTGGGGAAGGAACGAGCCCAAGTTGGGCTGGAGATGGAGCGGGCCGAGAGGCAGGCCAAAGGGCCTGGGGTAGCGTAGCTCGGCTGGAGCTGGGCTGGGGTAGCTCGGCTGGAGCTGGGCTGGCTCGGCTGGAGCCAGTTGGGTCGGCTCGGCTCGGCTTCTGGCCGGCTCGGCTCGGCTCGGCTCGGCGCGGCTTCAGGCCGGCTCGGCTCCGATTAGGGTTTTTTTTTTTTTTTTTCTTTATTTTTCAAAAAAACGAAAAATTTTTTTTCGGTAAAGAATTTCTAGTTTTTTTTCAGAAAAACGAAATTTGATGTTTTTTGTAGAAAAGCGAAAAAAAACAAGAAAAAAACCCTTAATTTTTCCTTCGTTCACACGATCATCAATTCACTTAATATATTTCAGATATATTAAATGTCGATGCTAACACAATATTTGCAGAAGATCAATAATTCGTTAAACGCAGAAAATTGGGTTATGCATCATGGTGAAGGTTCATGCAATCAGGTCTGACAAAATATCGACAATCGAGACCGTGTTTTAGAAGAACCTGGATTGCTGATGATGATGGTTGAACAATTTGTTTGCAGGATTGCCTTCAACTCCGAATTTCCATCGTCAATGCGTTGAATCTTGTTCAAAATAACAGGGGAAAAAAATTGAATCAATAGCAATATATTAATTCAATAAAAATAAATAAATCAAAGTAAAAAAACTATTGAAATTAATACTCCCCATGATTGAAGGTGGCCAGAACTCCGGTATAATTCTCTTGAGCACAGCGGAAAGAGCGTGCTGATAACGTGTTGTGGACTATTTTATGAAGGGTGCGGCAAAGAGAAGAATAGAGAGAGAATTTGGTGAAACTGTAGTGTATGTGGAATATGTAATTCATATATTCCACATACCAGGTGCCTTTATTTATAGTAATACAAGTACAAGTACAATAGGATACTAATCCCTTACAGAACGGAATAGCCTAATCCATATCTACCTAGGATTTACACAATCACATTTAACACATGTTATATTTTATCTACAACAACTCTTACATTTGAATGAACTTGAATTTGGATATTTTCATGTTAAGAATATTTTAAATTATATATTTTATTGGCGTATCAATGGCGTATCGTATCCTAGTTTTTAGAGATGTTACGTATCGCAGTATCGTGTCGTATCGTATCGCCGTATCCATGCTTCATAGTTCAAAAGCCTTTTGGTAATCAAATCGCAAATGCAAGTGCTCTTTTGGATGGAGGGATATCAAATTTACGGGATTTAGATAACATTATTAATACGGTTAAATTGTTTTATTTAGACTATTACATGTTATATATATTGTCGAGATTTAA
>CM031081.1:29206621-29237283 GCA_018257905.1 Gillenia trifoliata | reverse complement strand
GAAAACCGATATTAGCCCCGGCTTGAATTCTTTAGGACTCCGGCGAAACCCTCGAGTTTTTCCGTCGAGTTCCTAAGTGGTCCCAAGGACTGGAATCAGGCTCGACACGGCTTAAAATGGCCTGGGATCACTGTTCTGGAATCGAATTCTTTGCACCCAGTAGTTTGGGTATCGAACGATCATTCTTTCGGTCTCCGAAAGAATCAGTCTTTCAATGTGAAATTTTAGCCTCTGAAACTTTCTATCAACAATCTACTTTCGGTGAAGACGTACATTGCCAAGGCAATATCATTCCATACTCTGGAACCTTTCTCCCGAATTTTTGATTATTCTGCTCTGTATCCTGGTGGTGCCTGGTTGTTCCAGTGTGGAACGCTATTGGCTTTTGGACGAGTTCGTACTTTTGACCAGCAGGATACTCTGAACGGTTCCGATCTTGTCTTCGGAAACGTTAATCATTCTTGGGTTTTTACTTGAGATCCAAACGGATCCAAGTATTACCTACTCAGCTAATTCACCTTTGTTCGTCCAAACTACTCGACCATGTTGTACTCCTACCGGGTACGATTTGGAATCGCTATGCCGTGAGGCAAAGTATGTCTTGTTCTTTGGGGTTATCGATGATACTCTGTTATCATCGCTAATCAAGTTTTACCTGCCAATCTCATTCCTCTGGATGTTGTGATTTTCGACGTGATCCTAGGAATGGATTGTTACCCCAATTTCGTGCCAGTGTGGATTATCGGCGGAGGTTGACCACCTTCTTGCCACCTGACATATTGACTGTGACGTTTACCGGTGAGCACCGGAGAAATCAACTTGTGGGCTGACTTTCAGCTGCGAGTACAACGACACTGTTGACTTAGGGTTTGTGATGGTTGTATCACATTTTCAGCGTTGGAGGAAGAAAATTCCTTTCGTGTTGACGATCTACCGGATTGTCAACGAATCCTCCTGAGACTTTACCCGACGATCTACCTGAATTATCGCCTGATCGAGAAGTGAAATTCACCATCGATCTTTCCAAGTATTGATTGTACCTCTTTTCCTTACCTCTTATCTTTTGGCTCCACCTGAGTTGTGTGAGTCAAAAGAAATTTCAGTTCGTAAAACTTTTCTATCAGTATTCTTTCAATCTCGCACTTCACTTTGTGGAGCTCTGGTCTTATTCATTCGAACAAGTAACGGTATTCTAAGGCTCTGCATCGATTAAGGCAAATGATCCGAGTGACGATTACAAACCGTTATCTCGTGCCTAGAATCGATGATTCCTTTGACCAGCTCCGAAGTGCACAGTTTTTTTTTCAAGATCGATCTGAAGCTTAATTGTTTTCAGCTGAAGATCAAAAACGTTGTTGTTACTTAACCACCTTCTGGACTCGTTGCGAGCCTTACGAGTTTTCTTGTCATACCTTTCGGGATGACAATCGCCCCATTAAATCTCATGAACTTGTTGGTTCGAGTACACCGCCCGTATCACGACAAGTTCGTGATAGTCTTCTAGTTGACTTTTCTGGCGTATTCCAATTCTGGGGCTGATCATGCAAAATGCACTTGCGCATGATTTTGTTGAAATTAAGGAGTTTTCAGCTTTATGCCAATTTTACCCTAATCATGTGTCTTTTTGGGACATGTGATTTCTGCTGATTGCTTTCTTGTCGATCCCCAGATAATCGCAGTGGCGGAGGTCCGGGAGCGACCGCATAAGTATTATAAGATTCAGAACTTTCTTGTTTTAATCGGTTCTCATCGACGTTTCGTGAGTGATTCTTCTTCTGTTATTTTGCCTCTCACGAAACTTTTCAGGTAATTGTTAATTTTCGTGTGGGACGACGACCACGAGCAAAATTTCCTGACTGCTCAAGTTTGGTCTTATTATTATTCTTATTCTTGTATTACCGCTTTCCAATGGCGGCGGTACTACGTGTTCTACAGTGATGAGTCACTGAGCGGGTTGGTTTGCGTACTAATACCGCAGGGACGAATAATCACTCATGCTTTCAGATAGCTGAAACCGCGTGAGATGAATTATCGTACCCATGATTCGTAGTTGGTTGCCAGTAACTTTATTTTGAAGTTCTGGCGACATTTTCTTTTTGGTGAGACGTGTAGACCGTACACCGACCACCAAAATCTGAGGCATCTCTTTTTTTTTGTGAGACCTCAATCTCAGCCATGGAGATGGTTTGAGCTATCGAGTGACTACAATTGCACTATCGCATACCACTTTCGGTCGTGCAAACGTAGTAACTGGTACTCTTTATCAGACGTCCCTCGGACGACTGATTTCTCGTTCGGCTAGAGGTATTATTCCTCTTTCGATCGATTTTCGGTGCACTGTTGTCACAATGAGTTGTTGTGATGATGGAGTGTTCTTAGCCGACCCTCGGCTGAGACACTTATTATTTCTCCACTTGCGTTTCTTTCGAGGGAGCCTCTGGGAGACGTATTTCTGTGGACTGTTTTTACTCGCTTCTACCTCGTTGTACCTCTTATGGAAATTTCGGGGACGAAATTTTTATAAGGGGGGTAGACTGCCCCGTACCGGAGAATAATATTTTATTCCCGGAGGTGCAAAATGACGATTTTGCCTTTTTGGTTGACCTTTCGGTTGACTTTGCATCGTAACTTTCATCCGCGGCGCATTCACTGTATCTTAAATGGCGATGCTCGTCGCTATCAACTCGTAGGCGCGAGG
Organism: Gillenia trifoliata; assembly: GCA_018257905.1. Lineage (NCBI taxonomy): Eukaryota > Viridiplantae > Streptophyta > Magnoliopsida > Rosales > Rosaceae > Gillenia > Gillenia trifoliata. The sequence continues at coordinate 29,234,585 of CM031081.1, read as the reverse complement.
CAGAGGGCGCCATTCGGAGTTCGAATGAGCGTTCTACGGACGTAATCTGGAATGTGTTTCGTATTTGGGCCTTAGGCCCCATTAATTTCCTGTGGGCCAGCCCACTATGCCTTTCTGTCACTCTTGTCTCCACTCAGTCTCTACTCTTTCCTCTGTCTCTCGATCCCTCACTCACTTTAGTTCTGCAATTTTTGGCCAGAAAACACAAACCTGCTCCAAACTCAAAAGAAGTTTCTAAAGACACCAACTTCAGATTCTCTGCTCCTCACCATCACCTTCATCACACTACGACAAACCCGGATGTGTGAACTCAGCTCTACAAATCGAACCAGAAAGCCAAACCTTCGAGAAACCCAGAGGAAGTTACTCTGGACACTTTAAACTCAATTTCAAGCTCTCTGACCCAATCTCTGGCCGGGAATGATCACTGCCGCCACTTTCGTCGTCCTTGTAAAACCAAAATGCTTGGACTTGAACCACTTTGCAAAACTCTGAAATTCAAAGACCCAGGAGAAATACGCAATTTTCGTGAGCTTCAATAGGCCAAGCACGGTCATCCGGAGCCTCCAATCCAACCCACAACTGCCATTTTTTTGAACTCCTGGGAGCCCTGGGACTCGAACCCAGGCTCTGCATGTGAAGCTCGTGGCTCGGATCGGCGAACTCCGATTTCGACCGGGAATTTCGAGGTCGACTCCATTTCAACTCCGGCCATTTCTGGCCCAATTCTAGGTAATTTTGAACTCTCCCCTAAACCCTAGCTTCATTTTGATGTAAATTGCACGAAATTTGGTGAAATTCGAAGTCTGCAACTTTCCCCGGTTTCCGGCGACGGCGACGGCGGCCCCGGCTGTACCGGCGGCGGCGCCAGCGAGCCGGGTGAGGGTTGAAGACGACCGGCTGCGACGTCAGCGAACCGGTCAGACCGGTCCTACTTGATGTCAGCAAACCGGTTCCAGCCCGGTCGGACCGGGAATATTCCAGGAGTATTCCGTCCGTTAGCCTAACGGCGTTAACGGAATATTCTTGCCGTTAGAATATTCCGTTAACTTCAACGGAGACAGTAAGCGGTGTGATCACGGTGACAGGCGCGTGAGCGCGTGGCCGCGCGTGGTGGACTCCACCGGCGCGTGGCGCGTGAGGGCGCGTGTGACGCACAGCCGCGCGTGGCACGTGAGCCAAGCGGCGCGTGTGGCCGGCGCGTGCGGCAGCGCCGAGCGCCCCACGGCAGCGTTTGGGAGTTTCCGGCCCGAACTCCGTTTTACGGGTATCGAACGCCGTTTTTCTTATGTTGCCTTACTTTACTAATTTGTGGGTTTCTAAAATAGATTTTGGCGACCCGTGGCGTTCGGAGGGCGTGCATTTTGACTCCGGCTTCGGTATTTGTGAGTGGGCCCCTTCCTCACTTAAATTAAATGCTTTTATGTTTTAGTTATTAAAATGGTTTGCCTATGCCTTAAATTGAGTATTGTTATACTTTATTGTAAAAACTTATTTATGCCTACATTATTATTGTGACTTTAATTTAGTATTTGCCTCGTATTTCCGGTAGGCACAAAAGTATTTTAGTGGTAGTTACTTCGTTTACTTGGTAGACTCGGTGAATTGTTGAACTATGGAAATCAATGGGCCTAGGGCCTATATTTCTATTTAGGTTTTACACCATTAAGTTGGTGTTCCGTATTTATTCCATTATCGTGTTACGATACTATCGATATTATGCTTGTTTGTGATTATGGGTTTTTATACCTGTTTGACTGACGCTTGGGCCGTATTTAGGTGAACTTTGGAAACGATAATTTCCTATATCATATTTTGGGTTCACCTAATCTACACCAGTAAGTTGGTATTTCTATACCTTGGTACCCGTATGGTATTCTTGGTATTTTACGTATTGTGGTTAATTACTTGGTATTTTCTAGAATTACGATTTTGAGAATGCTTTATTTAGTGTTAGTTTTAAGGTTATCCCAAGGGATATTACCTCGTACTGTTTATTTAAGACTACTCCGTGGCATGTTTTTATACGCTCAACTTGGGAGGCTTACCGGTGTTTATTGTACTGTCGGGCCAGGACCAGCCTTCACGTGATTGTTGACACGCACCCGATACGCTCACTATGGATCCATAGTAAGGTGCCAGCCTGTTCGAGGACGCATGGGCGCCCGAACTCGTTGTGATGCGATTAGCGCCAGCTTCACGTGATCGTAGTACATAGGCGTAACCACATTTACACCTTTGTTCATGACAGAATATATACTGTGTATGAACTCGTGTGTCTACTTGCTAACCGAGCATTATCTTGTAGTTGGATTGTGTTATTATCTCGGATTTTCACTGAAATTACCACGGATGCGTATTTTTGATTTACAATCTTCCCGTACTCGCTTTATTTTATGAACCTTTTGTTAAAGTAAATTATGCGAGCGGTGGCTTTCTGCCCGTTTAGGACGGTAATTACATTTCGTACTTACCTTGATTTTCTACCTACTATATTAGTACGTTTTCTGTAAAAGGTTTTACGGAAACTTATTACCTGTTTACGGCGAGGGGTTAGTATTTTCAAAAAAGGAAAGGTTTTCACAGAAATAACTAGCTATGGCCCACTCACCCTTTTGTTTTTCTGCGCCTCAGGTTTAGCGGCTTGAAGTTATCGACATCGAGACCCGGTGGTATGAAGATCCTTAGAACCTCCTTGTAATTGTAAATTTCAGTATTCTGTACCTTGTACGACTGTTATTATATTCAATTGTTCAATTTATTCCTTATTTTATTCAAATTGGCTTTCGTCACCCTCGTGGTGTCGGCCAGCACATCCGACTTTTGGGTGTCCCGTGTATCGGGTCGGGATGTGTCAGTTTAGTATCAGAGCCCAGTTACTACTAACCTATGCTCTTCCTTCCGCACTCTCTGTACCTGCCTGTCCGGTTGGGTATCAGACTTCAATCTCTTGAATCTTGGCTATTTCTTGGTATTCTACTACCTGCCAAGTTCATCCTCGAACTTTGTATTCTCAAATTCTACTCTTGGAATTGAGAAATTCTCTCCAAACTCTACACCTTTGGTGTATTGTTTCTCCTTGGATTAATTCTAAGTTCTTCTTGTGTCATACCACCTCGGCGTCACCAATGCGCAGTTCTTGGTAGTTTTCTCGACTTTTGGCGGTTTTGTCGCGTTTTCGGGTACGCGTAGTTTTTGGCATAACTTTGGACGTTTTCCTTACCAACTTACATTGAAATCGCTGAATCGGGAAACTGATTCAGTTGTCGTATTTCGTATATTTCGGTGTATGTGGTGTGAGCTTGACCCCACAACCAGATGATTTTTCATCAAGTACTTTCCCTTAGGGACTGACGTAAGAAGAAGGCGTAGCTGTTAGCGAACCTGTTGACTAACTTTCGTGTCCTACTAGTTCTTGTGGACTTAATTCGTGACACTTAGTTTCACTTAAATTCTTTGCACTGACGGTGCTTTACACTTTAACCGACGACTTCTACCTATGGGTGACAGAGTTGAACAGCTAACGTTGTTTATTTGGACGTACCTCAACTATTGTAGCTGTAGGCGGCGATGCTGAGTACTTCAGCGATGTACTCAAGTGTTTGTAGTTGAAGACTTGGAACGTTTTCCTCCCTAATTATTCCAATCACTTTCCATTTTCATCCGAAATGGAAGAATGATCATCGTGAAATTCCTTATTACCCGTACTTTCCGCGTGACGACTGCAGCCGGCTCTTAGATGATCGTAAACCGAACCTGCGGTCGACTTTTCTCGAACAATTCGTGACCACTACTTTTGGTAGTTGGAACAATTTCCATCTTCGCGATGTTAATCAATTGTGTGGAGTCTTTCACGACTGTTTTGTTTTGTCGTGACTCAATCTTCTTGAACGTTGAAGAACTTTCGTACTTCTGTAGTCGACACCTTCTTTCCACTCGTGACGACTGTCATTCCGTCGATCATCTTCCACTCTTGTGCATGTGCGGCTATCTTAACTATTCAGCTTCGGCGACGGTATGGATTACGCCCATCACAGTGACGGTGATTAATTTAACTTCGGTTTTGACTCTAATTGCGGCGTATCCACTATTCTGAATACAGTTTGATTTTTACCAAATCTTCGCCTTCGTATTCGAACTGCGGCGAGAAGCTGAAAACCGATATTAGCCCCGGCTTGAATTCTTTAGGACTCCGGCGAAACCCTCGAGTTTTTCCGTCGAGTTCCTAAGTGGTCCCAAGGACTGGAATCAGGCTCGACACGGCTTAAAATGGCCTGGGATCACTGTTCTGGAATCGAATTCTTTGCACCCAGTAGTTTGGGTATCGAACGATCATTCTTTCGGTCTCCGAAAGAATCAGTCTTTCAATGTGAAATTTTAGCCTCTGAAACTTTCTATCAACAATCTACTTTCGGTGAAGACGTACATTGCCAAGGCAATATCATTCCATACTCTGGAACCTTTCTCCCGAATTTTTGATTATTCTGCTCTGTATCCTGGTGGTGCCTGGTTGTTCCAGTGTGGAACGCTATTGGCTTTTGGACGAGTTCGTACTTTTGACCAGCAGGATACTCTGAACGGTTCCGATCTTGTCTTCGGAAACGTTAATCATTCTTGGGTTTTTACTTGAGATCCAAACGGATCCAAGTATTACCTACTCAGCTAATTCACCTTTGTTCGTCCAAACTACTCGACCATGTTGTACTCCTACCGGGTACGATTTGGAATCGCTATGCCGTGAGGCAAAGTATGTCTTGTTCTTTGGGGTTATCGATGATACTCTGTTATCATCGCTAATCAAGTTTTACCTGCCAATCTCATTCCTCTGGATGTTGTGATTTTCGACGTGATCCTAGGAATGGATTGTTACCCCAATTTCGTGCCAGTGTGGATTATCGGCGGAGGTTGACCACCTTCTTGCCACCTGACATATTGACTGTGACGTTTACCGGTGAGCACCGGAGAAATCAACTTGTGGGCTGACTTTCAGCTGCGAGTACAACGACACTGTTGACTTAGGGTTTGTGATGGTTGTATCACATTTTCAGCGTTGGAGGAAGAAAATTCCTTTCGTGTTGACGATCTACCGGATTGTCAACGAATCCTCCTGAGACTTTACCCGACGATCTACCTGAATTATCGCCTGATCGAGAAGTGAAATTCACCATCGATCTTTCCAAGTATTGATTGTACCTCTTTTCCTTACCTCTTATCTTTTGGCTCCACCTGAGTTGTGTGAGTCAAAAGAAATTTCAGTTCGTAAAACTTTTCTATCAGTATTCTTTCAATCTCGCACTTCACTTTGTGGAGCTCTGGTCTTATTCATTCGAACAAGTAACGGTATTCTAAGGCTCTGCATCGATTAAGGCAAATGATCCGAGTGACGATTACAAACCGTTATCTCGTGCCTAGAATCGATGATTCCTTTGACCAGCTCCGAAGTGCACAGTTTTTTTTTCAAGATCGATCTGAAGCTTAATTGTTTTCAGCTGAAGATCAAAAACGTTGTTGTTACTTAACCACCTTCTGGACTCGTTGCGAGCCTTACGAGTTTTCTTGTCATACCTTTCGGGATGACAATCGCCCCATTAAATCTCATGAACTTGTTGGTTCGAGTACACCGCCCGTATCACGACAAGTTCGTGATAGTCTTCTAGTTGACTTTTCTGGCGTATTCCAATTCTGGGGCTGATCATGCAAAATGCACTTGCGCATGATTTTGTTGAAATTAAGGAGTTTTCAGCTTTATGCCAATTTTACCCTAATCATGTGTCTTTTTGGGACATGTGATTTCTGCTGATTGCTTTCTTGTCGATCCCCAGATAATCGCAGTGGCGGAGGTCCGGGAGCGACCGCATAAGTATTATAAGATTCAGAACTTTCTTGTTTTAATCGGTTCTCATCGACGTTTCGTGAGTGATTCTTCTTCTGTTATTTTGCCTCTCACGAAACTTTTCAGGTAATTGTTAATTTTCGTGTGGGACGACGACCACGAGCAAAATTTCCTGACTGCTCAAGTTTGGTCTTATTATTATTCTTATTCTTGTATTACCGCTTTCCAATGGCGGCGGTACTACGTGTTCTACAGTGATGAGTCACTGAGCGGGTTGGTTTGCGTACTAATACCGCAGGGACGAATAATCACTCATGCTTTCAGATAGCTGAAACCGCGTGAGATGAATTATCGTACCCATGATTCGTAGTTGGTTGCCAGTAACTTTATTTTGAAGTTCTGGCGACATTTTCTTTTTGGTGAGACGTGTAGACCGTACACCGACCACCAAAATCTGAGGCATCTCTTTTTTTTTGTGAGACCTCAATCTCAGCCATGGAGATGGTTTGAGCTATCGAGTGACTACAATTGCACTATCGCATACCACTTTCGGTCGTGCAAACGTAGTAACTGGTACTCTTTATCAGACGTCCCTCGGACGACTGATTTCTCGTTCGGCTAGAGGTATTATTCCTCTTTCGATCGATTTTCGGTGCACTGTTGTCACAATGAGTTGTTGTGATGATGGAGTGTTCTTAGCCGACCCTCGGCTGAGACACTTATTATTTCTCCACTTGCGTTTCTTTCGAGGGAGCCTCTGGGAGACGTATTTCTGTGGACTGTTTTTACTCGCTTCTACCTCGTTGTACCTCTTATGGAAATTTCGGGGACGAAATTTTTATAAGGGGGGTAGACTGGTTAGCAGCCCGTACCGAGAATAATATTATTTATTCCTTGAAAATGACGATTTTGCCCTTGGTTGACCTTTCGGGTGACTTTTGCGTCGTAACTAGTACGACGCTTCTACTTGTATTTTTCTCGACGTGCTGCTCGTGAATACGAACCCGTAGGGCGAGCGGAACGCCATTCGGAGTTCGAATGAGCGTTTTTGCACTTTGACGCACTTTTAACGCTCCGTTAATCTGGTTTCGTGATCTGGAATTTCCTGGGCCCTTGTGGCCCACACTTCGTGGGGCCCAGCCCACTGACCTTGTCTCTGTTTTCCCTCGCCCTACCACCTCGCCTCCCTCACACCTCACTTACCCGTCTTTCTTCCCCGAGTCACACAAACACCAAGCATGCAACTTGCTTAAACAAATCCAAGAAATTGCTCAAGGCACCCCGCCTTCTAATGTCCTCCCACCAAATTACTTCTCTAACCAAACTGCAATGGGTGAATCTTACCTTCGCAAACCAAACCACGACTCCATTTGTGTTCAAAGTGCGTAAAACCCAAAGTTAGAAAATTTCTTTACACACCCACATGTAAACCCGTCTTCGAATTCAGGCCTTCTTCAATCCTGATCTCACTCCTCAAGCTTCACCATCTTCATCTTCATCAAAATTAAACTACTGTGAGCTCAAAAACCTACCCAAACCCGAGAAGAACTAGAAACCCGTAAACCTACTATTTTCTCCTGACACCGACGACCGGGACATCTCGGTCAATCCAGCTTCGATCCAACCCGAAATCAACATGCTCGGGGCTCGAAGGCTTGGAATTCAAACCCAGGCTCTGGCATGAATCGTGATTCGTTTCGCCACTTGGGACCCGTGAGCTTTTCGATTTTCCGGCCACCCCACCGACTTTGGCCCAAAATAGGTAATTTCGAACCCTCCTTAGCCTAAGCTTCATTTCGTAAATTTCATGAAAATGGTGAAGAATTGACATTCGCATTTTCGCCCGGCGACGGTGGACGGCGTATCGGGCGGCGGCCGCGGCGGCGCCTCGGCGACCGGACCGAGGCCGGGCACCGGCGCTGACGCTGGGCCAGGAACCCGGTCAGACCGGTCCTGCTGATGTCAGCAAACCGGTTCAACCCGGTTGGACCGGGAATATTCCAAGGAATATTCCGTCCGTTAACCTTAACGCCGTTAACGGAATATTCTAACGCCGTTAGAATATTCCGTTAACTCTGACGGAACAGTAACGGCGTCAGTTACCGCGCGTGACCGGCGCGTGGCCGGCGCGTGGGGCGCGTGGCCGCGCGTGGTGGACTTCCACCGGCGCGTGGCGGCGCGTGAGGGCGCGTGTGACCTCACAGCCGCGCGTGGCGGCGCGTGAGGCCAATTGGCAGCGTGTGGCGGCGCGTGCGACGGCGCACGGCGGCCCACGGCGGCGGTTTTGGGGTTTCCGACCCCGAAACTCCGTTTTCGGGTATCCGAACGCCGTTTTTCTTGTAATTTCGTACACTTTACTAATTTGTGGGTTTCTAAAATAGGTTTTGGCGACCCGTGGTGTTCGGAGAACGTGCATCTAGGCTCTTCGGCTTCGGTATTTGTGAGTGGGCCCCTTCCTCACTTAAATTAAATATTTTATATGTTTTAATTATATAAATGGTTTTGCCTATGCCTTAAATTGACTATTATTACACTTGTTGGCAAACTTAATTTGTGTCTACACTTTTAATGACTGTAGTATAGTATTTATTCCGTATTACAGTAGACCTTGTACTTCGTAGTATTTACTTGGTTTATCGGATATACTTGATGTTTGTAGACCGACTTGGTAATGAATTAGGCTATGGAAATTAGTGGGCCTCGACCCATATTTCCATTTAGACTTATGCCATTAAATTGGTGATTTATGTATTATCTTGTATGCGTATTACGATTATCGTACCAACCCTATTTTCGAGGGTTTAGGGAATTAATTATTTTAATTCCCTACTTATGCGATTGAATCTTGTATTTGCTTAATGGGCCTTGGGCCGTATTTTGGGTGAACTTTGGAAACGATAATTTCCTATCACATTTTGGGTTCATCTAATCTACCATTAAGTTGGTATTTCTATACCTTGGTACCCGTATGGTGTATTCTTGGTATTTTATGTATTGTGATTAATTACTTAGTCTTCCGGGTACGGCACCCGAGAATATTTTATTTAGTGGTAGTTTTAAAGGCTATCCCAAAAAGGGAGATTACCTTATACTGTTTAATTTAAAAATACTCCGTGGCATGTTTTGCACGCTCAACTAGGAAGGCTCACCCGGTGTTAGTTGTACTCGTCCGAGGCCAGGACCAGCCTTCACGTGATTGTTCACACGCACCGATACGCTCACTATGGATCCATAGTAGGTGCCAGCCTGTTCGAGGTCGCATGGGCGCCCGAACTCGTTGTGATGCGATTAGCGCCAGCTTCACGTGATCGTAGTACATGAGCGTAACTTTATTTATACACCCAGCCTGTTCATGACAGAATATATCTGTATGAACTCGTGTGTTGCCATTCCTAAACGAGCGTCTATCTTATAGTTGGATTGTGAATTATCTCGGATTTTCACTGATGCCACGGATACATTTATTTGAGTTGCAGTTTTCCCGTATAACTTATTTTATGAACCTTTTATAAAGTAAATTATGCCGAACGGTGGCTTTCTGCCCGTCTCGGACGGTAAGTATATTTCCGTACTTACCTTGTTTTCTACCTACTAGTATATTATGTTTTTTTTAAAAAGGAAAGGTTTTACGAAACTTATTACGTGTTTTACGGCGAGGGGTTAGTATTTTCAAAAAGGAGAAGTTTTCACATAAATAATTAGTTATGGCCCACTCACCCTTTTGTTTTGCGCCCCTCCAGGTTTAGCGGCTTGAAGTTGTCGACATCGAGACCGGTGGTATGAAGATCTTCAAATTAATCTTGAGATTTGTAAATTTTCAGTATTTCGTATTCGTGCAATATCTGTATTTATTCATTAATTCCTTCAAATATTCTCTATTTATTCAAATTGGCTTTCGTCACCCTACGTGGTGTCGGCCAGCACATCCGGCTTTTGGGTGTCCACGTGTACATCCGGGTCGGGATGTGTCAGTGGTATCGAGCACGGTTACTACTAACCTATGCTCTTCCCTCCGTACTGTGCACAGCCGGTTGGTATCAAACTCCAATTCCTTGAATCTTGGCTATTTCTTGGTATTCTACTACCTTGAAGTTCATTCTTGAACTTTGTGTTCTCGAATTCTTTTCTTGGAATTGAGAAATCCTCTTAGGAACTCTACACTTTCGGTGTATTGTTTCTCATTGGTTTTAATTCTAAGTTCTTCTTGTGTCATACCACCTCGGCGTCACCAATGCGCGGTTTTTGGGTAGTTTCCCGACTTGACGGTTTGCCGCGTTTCGGTGCGCGTAGTTTTGGTGCTTAGCATTTGGACGTTTTCACTTACCAACTTGCGTTGAATCGCCTTTGAATTGGGAAACTAATTCAGTTATCGTATTTACGTATTTTCGGTGTGTGGTGTCGATTTGACACAACGGATGATCTTTCATCAAATACTTTCCCTTGGGGACATTATTTACTTGGCGTAGATTTGGCGGAACTTGTTTAGGTGTCCGACTAATCCTTGTGAACTAAATTGTAGGATTTAGTTTCTAGATGCTGCGACGGTGCTTTACACACATAACCAACGACTTACACCTTCGGGTGACGGTTGAACAACTAACGTTGTTTGGCGATCGTGCTAACTTCTTGTGGGTGCCAGGCGGCGATCAGTACGTCGGCGTGTACCTGAAATTGTTAGCGAGATGGGACTTGGAGGCGTTTTCCTCCCAAATTATTCTAATCACTTTCCATTTTCATCAGGAAATGGAAAGTTACAAATGAATTCCTTGTACGGTACTTTCCGCACGTGGCGAGTGCAATGACTCTTCGATGATAGAGTAAAAGCGGAACCTGTCGGTCGACTCTTCTCGAATAATTTGTGCCTACTACTTTTCGGTAGTTGGGATAATTTCCATCTTCGTGATGTTGATCAATTGTGTGGAGTCCTTGTGTGCTGTTTTGTCGTGACTCAATTCTCTTGAACGATTGAAGAACTTTTCGTACTTACGAAGTCGACACTTCTTCCACTCATGACTTTTGTCATTCAAATCGATCATCTTCCCCCTTGTGCATGCGGCTATCTTGATTAATCGCTTGGCGATGGTATGGATTGCATATCCACAAGTGACGGTGATTGAAAATAACCGGTTTTGACTCTAATTGCGGCGTATCCACTGTACAGTACGGTGGACTTTTATCAAATCTTAGCATTCGAGCAGAGCGGGGAAACAAACCACGGACGGAACCCGAAAACCGATATTAGCCCCGGCTTGAATTCTTTAGGACTCAGGCGAAGCCCTCGAGTTTTCCGTCGAGTTCCTAAGTGGTCCCAAGGGCCAGATCGGGCTCGACACGGCTTAAAATGGCTGGGATCCGCGTGCGGAATCGAATTCTTTGCACCCAGTAGTTTGGGTATCGAGCGATCATTCTTTGGTCTCCCGAAAGAATCGGTCTCAATGTGAAATTTTAGCCTCTGAAACTTTCTATCAACAATCTACTTTCGGTGAAGACGTACATTGCCCAGAGCAATATCATTCCATACTACGGAACCTTTCTCAGGAATTTTTGATTATTACGCTCGTATCTGGTGGTGCCTGGATTTGTTCGAGTGTGGAGGCAGCTGGTGGCTTTGGGCGAGTTCGTACTTTTGACCGGATACTGCAGAGCGGTTCCGATCTTGTCTTGGAAGCGTTAATCATTCTTGGGTTTTACTTGAGATCAAGCGGATCCAAGTATTACCTACTCGACTAATTCACCTTTGTTCGTCCAAACTGCACCGACCATGTTTGTACTCCTCTAGGGTACGATTTGGAATCGCTATGCCGTGAGGCAAAGTATGTCTTGTTCTTTGGGGTTATCGATGATACTCACCATTATCATCGTAATCAAGTTTTACACACTTAATCTCATTCCTCTTTGGATATTTGTGATTTTCGCGTGATCTAGGTGGATTGTTGTTACGTGCCGGTGTGGATTATCGGCGGAGGTTGACCACCTTAACGCACGACATATTGAGCGCGCGTTTACGGGAGCATAGGAGGAAATCAACTTGTGGGTGACTTTCGGTGCAGTACAACGACCTTTGTTGACTTAGGGTTTTGTGATGGTTGTATCACATTTTCGAGCGTTGGAGGAAGAAAATTCGCGTGTTGACGATCTACCGGATTGTCAACGAATCCTCTGAGACTTTGCCGACGATCTACTGAATTATCGCTGATCGAGAAGTGAAATTCACCGTGATCTTTCCAAGTATTGATTGTACCTCTTTTTCCTTACCTCTTATCTTTTGGCTCCACTGAGTTGTGGTCAAAAGAATTTGATTAAGTAAAACTTTTCTATAGGTATTCTTCCCGATCTCGCACTTCACTTTGTGGAGCTCTGGTCTTATTCATTCGAACAAGTAACGGTATTCTAAGGCTGCGCATCGATTAAGGCAAATGATCAGTGACCGTTACAAACCGTTATCTCGTGCCTAGAATCGATGATTCCTTTGTTGACTCCGAAGTGCACGGTTTTTTCAAGATCGATACGAAGCTTAATTGTTTCGGTGAAGATCAAAAGCGTTGTTGTTAGCAACCACCTTGGACTCGTTGCGAACCTTACAGTTTTCTTGTCATTACCTTTCGGGATGACAATCGCCCCCATTAAATCTCATGAACTTGTTGGTTCGAGTACCGCCCGTATCACGACAAGTTCGTGATAGTCTTAGTTGACTTTTACGTATTCCAGTGCAGGGCTGATCATGCAAAATGCACTTGCGCGTGATTTTGTTGGGAAATTAAGGAGTTTTGACTTTATGCCAATTTTTACCCTAATCATGTGTCTTTTGGGACATGTGATTTACGCGTGCTTTCTTGTCGATCCCCAGGATAATCGCGGTGGCGGAGAGTCGGGGGCGACCGCATAAATTATAAGATTCGGAACTTTCTTGTTTTAATCGGTTCTCATCGACGTTTCGTAGTGATTCTTCTGTTATTTTGCCTCTCCACGAAACTTTTCGAGTAATTATTAATTTTCGTGGGGCGACGACCACGAGCAAAATTTCACGACTGCTCAAGTTTGGTCTTATTATTATTCTTATTCTTGTATTACCGCTTTCCAATGGCGGTACTACGTGTTCTACGATGAGTCAGGCGGGTTGGTTGCGTACTATTACCGGGGACGAATAATCCTCATGCTTTGAGATATTTGAAACAAGCGTGAGATGAATTATCGTACCCATGATTCGTAGTTGGTTTGCCGGTAACTTTATTTTGAAGTTCGCGACATTTCTTTGGTGAGGCGTGTAGGCAGGTTTGTGAGCCATAAAATGCGAGCATCTCTTTTTTTTTTTGTGAAGGACCTCGATCTCGGCCATGGAATGGTTTGAGCTATCGAGTGACTACAATTGCACTATCGCATACCACTTTCGGTCGTGCAACGTGTGCTTTGGTGCACTGCTATCGAGGGCGTCCCTGCGGACGGCGGTTTCTACGTTCGGCTAGAGGTATTATTCCTCTTTCGATCGATTTTCGGTGCCTTTGTTGTCATGATGAGTTGTTGTGATGATGGGTGTTCTTGGCCGACCCTGGTGAGACATATTATTTCTCCACTTGCGTTTCTTTAGGAGCCTACGGGAAACGTATTTACGTAATTTGTTTTTTACTAACTTCTACCTCGTTGTACACTCTTATGGAAATTTCGGGACGAAATTTTTATAAGAGGTAGGCTGATACGGCCGTCTGGGAGAATAATATATTATTTTATTCCGGAGGTGCAAAATAGCGATTTTGCCCTTGGATTGTCTTCCGGTTGACTTTTTGCGTCGTAACTAGTCACGGCCTTCTATGTATTTTTCTCGGCGTGCTCGTGAATGACGGGCACTCGTAGCGCGAGCGGAACGCCATTCGGAGTTCGAATGAGCGTTTACGGACGTTAATCTTTTAACGCTCCGTTAATCGGTTGTGATCTACGAATTTGGGCCTTAGGCCCAGCTAATTTACAATGGGCCCAGCCCACGGCCTTGTCTCTGATTTTCCCTCGAGTCTCACTCAATCTCTCGGTCCCTCGCACCTCCTTTTGTCTTTCTTCCCCGAGTCACACAAACACGAGTGCATGCAACCTTCTTTGAGAAACAAATCAAGGGTACTCAAGGCACCACGCCAGCCATTCTCCTCCAGGCCCTCGGCCACGCTAACCCGGCCCGGCCTACGTCTTTGGTGAATCTTACTACCTCCAAACCAAACCCCGGCCCCGACCTAGTCGGAGCTGAAAGTGCGAAAACCCAAAGTTAGAAAATTTCTTTTTACACACCCACACGGTCTGTCTTCGACTGAGGCCTTCTTGAACTTGATTCGGACCTCGACTTCGCCATCTTCATCTTAAATCAAAATTAAACTACATGAGCTGAACCCAGTAAACCAAGAAAGAACTAGAAACCCAGCTTGGCCATTTCTCAGCGAACCCCCGTCGGCCAAGTCTCGGTCAATCCGAGGCTTCGATCAACACAGAAATCAACATGCTTGGGCTTACGGAAGGCTTGGAGATTCAAACCCCGGGCCTTGCATGGCCGAGAATCGTGGATGCGGAGCTCGGCTCACTTGGACCGTGAGCTTTTCTCGATTTTAGGCCAACTCAGGCCAGGCTTTGGCCGGGCCTAGGTAATTTCGAACCACTCCTTAGCCTAAAAGCCATTTACGTATAAATTTCATGAAAAATGGTGAAGGAATTAGAGCATTACGCATTTTCAGGTTTTTCGGCCGACGGTGACGACGACAGCGGCCGGCGGCGCGCCGCCCGGCCGGGCGGGTTGAAGGTGGCCGCGGCGCGTCGGCGAGCAGTCGAGCAGAGTCCTAGCGTGTCGGCAAACCGGTTCAACACAGTTGGGCAAGGGAATGCAAGGAATATTGGTCAGGTTAACCTTGCGCCGTTAACGGAATATTCACAACGCCGTTAGAATATTCGGGTGGCTACGACGGAACGGTAACGGCGTCGGTGCCGCGTGGCGGCGCGTGGCGTAGCGTGGGGGCGCGTGGCCGCGCGTGGTGAACTTCCACTTGGCGCGTGGCGACGCGTGAGCGCGTGTGACCTCACGGCCGCGCGTGGCGTAGCGTGAGCCAATTGGCGGCGTGTGGCGAGCGCGTGCGGCCGGCGCACGGCGGCCACGGCGGCGGTTTGGGGTTTCCGACCCGAGGCTCCGTTCGGTATCCGGCGCCGTTTTCTTGTAATTTCGTACTTTGCTAATTTGTGGGTTTCTAAAATAGGTTTTGGCGACCGTGGTGTTCGGAGAACGTGCATCTGGAAGCTCTTCGGCTTCGGTATTTGTGGTGGGCCCCTTCCTCACTTAAATTAAATATTTTATATGTTTTAATTATATATAAATGGTTTTACCTATGCCTTAAATTGACTATTATTACACTTGTTGGCAAACTTAATTTGTGTCTACACTTTTAATGAGTTTGTAGTATAGTATTTATTAAGAGTAATGCAGTAGACCTTGTACTTCGTAGTATTTACTTGGTTTATCGGATATACTTGATGTTTGTGAACCGACTTGGTAATGAATTAGGCTATGGAAATTAGTGGGCCTCGACCCATATTTCCATTTAGACTTATGCCATTAAATTGGTGATTTATGTATTATCTTGTATGCGTATTACGATTATCGTACCAACCCCCATTTTCGAGGGTTTAGGGAATTAATTATTTTAATTCCCTACTTATGCGATGAATCTTGTATTTGCTTAATGGGCCTTGGGCGTATTTTTGGGTGAACTTTGGAAGCGATAATTTCCTATCACATTTGGGTTCATCTAATCTACCATTAAGTTGGTATTTCTATACCTTGGTACCGTGTGGGTGTATTCTTGGTATTTTATGTATTGTGATTAATTACTTAGTCTTGGATCACGGCACCCGAGAATATTTTATTTAGTGGTAGTTTTAAAGGCTATCCCAAAAGGAGGGTACACCTTATCTTGTTTAATTTAAAAATACTCCATTGGCATGTTTGCACGCTCAACTAGGAAGGCTCACTAGGTGTTAGTTGTACTCGTCAGAGGCAGGACCGACCTTCACGTGATTGTTCACACGCACCGTACTTTCATCATTTAAACAATTTACCCTCGCACACTTTTTGGAATTAAGATATGGTTATCCTCTAGATTATGGTCTAGACTCTAGTTGCATGTTTTCATTTGGCTGCAGAAGATTTTATGTTGGACTCACGTGAGTGCTAAGATTATGCATATTTTTAGTACGTTTGATATCTAGTTGTTCTAGTTGTGACTAATTGATTTGGTGCCTTAAACCTAGGTGTTATAATATGGATGGGCGACCTCGTTGTTATTTCATGAACTTAGAATTTGATATTAATAAATAGATACACATAAAAAAAAATACACGTGTAATAACATGAATAAATTAGTAACGCCACACATAAGTGTGATATTCGTACCAAATTTTTTTTATTAAATGTATTATTGTAAAAATGACTTTGTAAATATCCTATATCAATAATAAATAAACTGATCACAAAATTTTGAACAATATGATGCATATATATGCCATGCTTTTAAGAAAAAGAATCGTTTTCTATACTGTTATTATCCTTCGTTTCAAAATTTCGAGTTTCTTCAATTAATCGGTTTTATATGCAAAATTCAATATCCGCCATGACAAAGCTGTTTTCTGGAAACATTCATGCACCTCTCGAAAGGGTGCAAAAATACAAAAAACATGGACATTTTTTAGCAAGTGATGTGTCCCGAGTCATAAAGTATAATTTTTGAGAATTAAAAGGAAAAATCTTGGGTGGTGGCTATTGAATGGTTAAGATTAATTTGCAGTGGGCTTTAAATGAATATTAAATTATTTAATAGTATGTACCATTGAATGACACGTACCATTAAAATTTGACTCGAATTAAAACTATAAAATAAGAAGAAAAAATTTTTAACTGCTGAATTTGTGAAATAGTGTTTTAAAATTTTTTTTTTTTTAACTTTCTTATTCTTATCATCTTATTCTCACCCAATGTCCTTCTATCTTCCCAAACTCTCATAATCTCTCTTCTCGACACAGATCTAAAGATATAATCACACAATTCCAATGCTTTGATTACTTGAAAGTAATAAATTATTAACCTCAAGGTGCTCTTTTAGACGGCCCTGTTGCTTGCTTTGGCTTAGGTATTCGACAACACCAAGCCTTTGTGTGTTTTGAGAAATTTTTTTAAGTGCTCGGTATTTGAGCAGGTATTCTATGTGTCATAAAATAAGTGGAGAAATACGAAAAAATATATTATTTCCTCTACTTATATTATGACATATGGAGTACCAAACAAAAAAAAGTAGGTAGGCCTTCATATTTGAAGCGCTTCCAGAAGGCATTGCTTCCTTCACCAATCATAACCCCGGCTTCTGCAGATCTAATTTATTACATACCAAAGAAACCTCGGTTGATTTGTGATTATCTCGTGGGGAACCAAGATTCTGATACGCCTAAAATAGGTAATCTGCTTGGAAAATGCAGGAGGAGGTGGAGGCCCTTTATTGGAGCCTGGCCCTGCAGCTCAACCTGGGAAGTGCGGATAATCAAGGTAGAAACTTAAATACACGATGCTTGAAAAATTCTCTGGTGTGTTTTGAGATGTTGTCTTTCCTTTTCTACTTGATAATTTTCTCTCTGTTCAATGTAGGAGGGATATTATTGACATAGTATATTTACAATTTACAAAGACAATCCCTATGCACTTACAATGTCACAATAAAATTACGTTATTAGAGCATCTCCAGTGCAAAAATTCAAAATTCTACACCTATATTGATTTAATTATGTATTTTGGTTTTCTTCTCCAATACAAAAACTCAATATTTTAGGCTTTCCACAGTAATTTGAGTGAGTGTGATATCTATATTTAGGAATTAGGCAACTTGAACTTGATACCTATAACATTATTGCCACACTAGTGTAAGTTCAATAATTGTGAGAGTAACACTTGATAACCTACTAGTTTATAAAGCCTTCCACAGTGGGCCGGAAAATTAAATGTGATACTAATAATATAGGAATCAAACTCTCACAGTAGACCTGAAAATTTGAGTGCTATGAGAGTGATTCTTATTTTTATTTCAATATATTGAACTCATGAGTGTAATACTTATACAACAAATGACAAGAGAAAGAAAAGATGTGACCAATCATAAAATAAGAAAAAAAAGTAGACGGGTCCCGGCGCACGGCGGACCTGACGGCGGTTTTGGGGTTTCCGACCCCGACTCCCGTTTTCGGGTATCCGAACGCCGTTTCTTGTAATTTCGTACACTTTACTAATTTGTGGGTTTCTAAAATAGGTTTTGGCGACCCGTGGTGTTCGGAGAACGTGCATCTAGGCTCTTCGGCCGGTATTTGTGAGTGGGCCCCTTCCTCACTTAAATTAAATATTTTATATGTTTTAATTATATAAATGGTTTGCCTATGCCTTAAATTGACTATTATTACACTTGTTATGCAAACTTAATTTGTGTCTACACTTTTAATAGCGCCAGTATAGTATTTATTCCGTGTCTGATAGACCTTGTACCATTAGTATTTACTTGGTTTATCGGATATACTTGATGTTTGTGAACCGACTTGGTAATGAATTAGGCTATGGAAATTAGTGGGCCTCGACCCATATTTCCATTTAGACTTATGCCATTAAATTGGTGATTTATGTATTATCTTTATCGTATTACGATTACTTCGTACCAACCCCTATTTTCGAGGGTTTTAGGGAATTAATTATTTTAATTCCCTACTTATGCGATTGAATCTTGTATTTGCTTAATGGGCCTTGGGCCGTATTTTAGGTGAACTTTGGAAGCGATAATTTCCTATCACATTTTGGGTTCATCTAATCTCTACCATTAAGTTGGTATTTCTATACCTTGAGTACCGTATAGTGTATTCTTGGTATTTTATGTATTGTGATTAATTACTTAGTCTTAGGAATTACGGCACCCGAGAATATTTTTATTTAGTGGTAGTTTTAAGGCTATCCCAAAGGAGATTACCTTATCTTGTTTAATTTAAAAATACTCAGGTGGCATGTTTTTGCACGCTCGGCTAGGAAGGCTCACCCGGTGTTAGTTGTACTCGTCAGAGACCGGGACCGGCCTTCACGTGATTGTTCACACGCACCGATACGCTCACTATGGATCCATAGAAAGGTGCCGGCTGTTCGAGGTCGCATGGGCGCCCAGGAACTGCGTTGTGATGCGATTAGCGCCGGCTTCACGTGATCGTAGTACATGAGCGTAACTTTATTTGCTACACCCAGCTTTGTTCATGACGGAAGGAATATATACGTAGCGAACTCGTGTGTTGCCATTCTAAACGAGCGTCTATCTTATAGTTGGATTGTGAATTATCTCGGATTTTCACTTGATGCCACGGATACATTTATTTGAGTTGCGGTTTTCAGTATAACTTATTTTGAACCTTTTATAAAGTAAATTATGCGAGCAGGTGGCTTCTGCCCGTCTCGGACGGTGAAAGTATATTTCCGTACTTACCTTGTTTTCTACCTACTAGTATATTATGTTTTAAAAGGAAAGGTTTCTGAAACTTTTATTACGTGTTTCACGGCGAGGGGGTTAGTATTTTCAAAAAGGAGAAGTTTTCACATAAATAATTAGTTATGGCCCACTCACCCTTTTGTTTTGCAGCCCCCTCCGAGGTTTACTTGACTTGAAGTTGTCGACATCGAGACCGGTGGTATGAAGATCTTCAAAATTAATCTTGAGATTTGTAAATTTTCGGTATTTAGTATTCGTGCAATATACGTATTTATTCATTAATTCCGCTTCAAATATTCTCTATTTATTCAAATTGGCTTTCGTCACCCTCGTGGTGTCGGCCGGCTTTATCCACGGCTTTGGGTGTCACGTGTACATCGGAGTCGGGATGTCGGGTGGTATCGAGCACGGTTACTACTAACCTATGCTCTTCCCTCCGTACTGTGCACAGCCGGTTGGTATCAAACTCCAATTCCTTGAATCTTGGCTATTTCTTGGTATTCTACTACCTTGAAGTTCATTCTTGAACTTTGTGTTCTCGAATTCTTTTCTTGGAATTGAGAAATCCTCTTAGGAACTCTACACTTTCGGTGTATTGTTTCTCATTGGTTTTAATTCTAAGTTCTTCTTGTGTCATACCACCTCGGCGTCACCAATGCGCGGTTTTTGGGTAGTTTCCCGACTTGACGGTTTGCCGCGTTTCGGTGCGCGTAGTTTTGGTGCTTAGCATTTGGACGTTTTCACTTACCAACTTGCGTTGAATCGCCTTTGAATTGGGAAACTAATTCAGTTATCGTATTTACGTATTTTCGGTGTGTGGTGTCGATTTGACACAACGGATGATCTTTCATCAAATACTTTCCCTTGGGGACATTATTTACTTGGCGTAGATTTGGCGGAACTTGTTTAGGTGTCCGACTAATCCTTGTGAACTAAATTGTAGGATTTAGTTTCTAGATGCTGCGACGGTGCTTTACACACATAACCAACGACTTACACCTTCGGGTGACGGTTGAACAACTAACGTTGTTTGGCGATCGTGCTAACTTCTTGTGGGTGCCAGGCGGCGATCAGTACGTCGGCGTGTACCTGAAATTGTTAGCGAGATGGGACTTGGAGGCGTTTTCCTCCCAAATTATTCTAATCACTTTCCATTTTCATCAGGAAATGGAAAGTTACAAATGAATTCCTTGTACGGTACTTTCCGCACGTGGCGAGTGCAATGACTCTTCGATGATAGAGTAAAAGCGGAACCTGTCGGTCGACTCTTCTCGAATAATTTGTGCCTACTACTTTTCGGTAGTTGGGATAATTTCCATCTTCGTGATGTTGATCAATTGTGTGGAGTCCTTGTGTGCTGTTTTGTCGTGACTCAATTCTCTTGAACGATTGAAGAACTTTTCGTACTTACGAAGTCGACACTTCTTCCACTCATGACTTTTGTCATTCAAATCGATCATCTTCCCCCTTGTGCATGCGGCTATCTTGATTAATCGCTTGGCGATGGTATGGATTGCATATCCACAAGTGACGGTGATTGAAAATAACCGGTTTTGACTCTAATTGCGGCGTATCCACTGTACAGTACGGTGGACTTTTATCAAATCTTAGCATTCGAGCAGAGCGGGGAAACAAACCACGGACGGAACCCGAAAACCGATATTAGCCCCGGCTTGAATTCTTTAGGACTCAGGCGAAGCCCTCGAGTTTTCCGTCGAGTTCCTAAGTGGTCCCAAGGGCCAGATCGGGCTCGACACGGCTTAAAATGGCTGGGATCCGCGTGCGGAATCGAATTCTTTGCACCCAGTAGTTTGGGTATCGAGCGATCATTCTTTGGTCTCCCGAAAGAATCGGTCTCAATGTGAAATTTTAGCCTCTGAAACTTTCTATCAACAATCTACTTTCGGTGAAGACGTACATTGCCCAGAGCAATATCATTCCATACTACGGAACCTTTCTCAGGAATTTTTGATTATTACGCTCGTATCTGGTGGTGCCTGGATTTGTTCGAGTGTGGAGGCAGCTGGTGGCTTTGGGCGAGTTCGTACTTTTGACCGGATACTGCAGAGCGGTTCCGATCTTGTCTTGGAAGCGTTAATCATTCTTGGGTTTTACTTGAGATCAAGCGGATCCAAGTATTACCTACTCGACTAATTCACCTTTGTTCGTCCAAACTGCACCGACCATGTTTGTACTCCTCTAGGGTACGATTTGGAATCGCTATGCCGTGAGGCAAAGTATGTCTTGTTCTTTGGGGTTATCGATGATACTCACCATTATCATCGTAATCAAGTTTTACACACTTAATCTCATTCCTCTTTGGATATTTGTGATTTTCGCGTGATCTAGGTGGATTGTTGTTACGTGCCGGTGTGGATTATCGGCGGAGGTTGACCACCTTAACGCACGACATATTGAGCGCGCGTTTACGGGAGCATAGGAGGAAATCAACTTGTGGGTGACTTTCGGTGCAGTACAACGACCTTTGTTGACTTAGGGTTTTGTGATGGTTGTATCACATTTTCGAGCGTTGGAGGAAGAAAATTCGCGTGTTGACGATCTACCGGATTGTCAACGAATCCTCTGAGACTTTGCCGACGATCTACTGAATTATCGCTGATCGAGAAGTGAAATTCACCGTGATCTTTCCAAGTATTGATTGTACCTCTTTTTCCTTACCTCTTATCTTTTGGCTCCACTGAGTTGTGGTCAAAAGAATTTGATTAAGTAAAACTTTTCTATAGGTATTCTTCCCGATCTCGCACTTCACTTTGTGGAGCTCTGGTCTTATTCATTCGAACAAGTAACGGTATTCTAAGGCTGCGCATCGATTAAGGCAAATGATCAGTGACCGTTACAAACCGTTATCTCGTGCCTAGAATCGATGATTCCTTTGTTGACTCCGAAGTGCACGGTTTTTTCAAGATCGATACGAAGCTTAATTGTTTCGGTGAAGATCAAAAGCGTTGTTGTTAGCAACCACCTTGGACTCGTTGCGAACCTTACAGTTTTCTTGTCATTACCTTTCGGGATGACAATCGCCCCCATTAAATCTCATGAACTTGTTGGTTCGAGTACCGCCCGTATCACGACAAGTTCGTGATAGTCTTAGTTGACTTTTACGTATTCCAGTGCAGGGCTGATCATGCAAAATGCACTTGCGCGTGATTTTGTTGGGAAATTAAGGAGTTTTGACTTTATGCCAATTTTTACCCTAATCATGTGTCTTTTGGGACATGTGATTTACGCGTGCTTTCTTGTCGATCCCCAGGATAATCGCGGTGGCGGAGAGTCGGGGGCGACCGCATAAATTATAAGATTCGGAACTTTCTTGTTTTAATCGGTTCTCATCGACGTTTCGTAGTGATTCTTCTGTTATTTTGCCTCTCCACGAAACTTTTCGAGTAATTATTAATTTTCGTGGGGCGACGACCACGAGCAAAATTTCACGACTGCTCAAGTTTGGTCTTATTATTATTCTTATTCTTGTATTACCGCTTTCCAATGGCGGTACTACGTGTTCTACGATGAGTCAGGCGGGTTGGTTGCGTACTATTACCGGGGACGAATAATCCTCATGCTTTGAGATATTTGAAACAAGCGTGAGATGAATTATCGTACCCATGATTCGTAGTTGGTTTGCCGGTAACTTTATTTTGAAGTTCGCGACATTTCTTTGGTGAGGCGTGTAGGCAGGTTTGTGAGCCATAAAATGCGAGCATCTCTTTTTTTTTTTGTGAAGGACCTCGATCTCGGCCATGGAATGGTTTGAGCTATCGAGTGACTACAATTGCACTATCGCATACCACTTTCGGTCGTGCAACGTGTGCTTTGGTGCACTGCTATCGAGGGCGTCCCTGCGGACGGCGGTTTCTACGTTCGGCTAGAGGTATTATTCCTCTTTCGATCGATTTTCGGTGCCTTTGTTGTCATGATGAGTTGTTGTGATGATGGGTGTTCTTGGCCGACCCTGGTGAGACATATTATTTCTCCACTTGCGTTTCTTTAGGAGCCTACGGGAAACGTATTTACGTAATTTGTTTTTTACTAACTTCTACCTCGTTGTACACTCTTATGGAAATTTCGGGACGAAATTTTTATAAGAGGTAGGCTGATACGGCCGTCTGGGAGAATAATATATTATTTTATTCCGGAGGTGCAAAATAGCGATTTTGCCCTTGGATTGTCTTCCGGTTGACTTTTTGCGTCGTAACTAGTCACGGCCTTCTATGTATTTTTCTCGGCGTGCTCGTGAATGACGGGCACTCGTAGCGCGAGCGGAACGCCATTCGGAGTTCGAATGAGCGTTTACGGACGTTAATCTTTTAACGCTCCGTTAATCGGTTGTGATCTACGAATTTGGGCCTTAGGCCCAGCTAATTTACAATGGGCCCAGCCCACGGCCTTGTCTCTGATTTTCCCTCGAGTCTCACTCAATCTCTCGGTCCCTCGCACCTCCTTTTGTCTTTCTTCCCCGAGTCACACAAACACGAGTGCATGCAACCTTCTTTGAGAAACAAATCAAGGGTACTCAAGGCACCACGCCAGCCATTCTCCTCCAGGCCCTCGGCCACGCTAACCCGGCCCGGCCTACGTCTTTGGTGAATCTTACTACCTCCAAACCAAACCCCGGCCCCGACCTAGTCGGAGCTGAAAGTGCGAAAACCCAAAGTTAGAAAATTTCTTTTTACACACCCACACGGTCTGTCTTCGACTGAGGCCTTCTTGAACTTGATTCGGACCTCGACTTCGCCATCTTCATCTTAAATCAAAATTAAACTACATGAGCTGAACCCAGTAAACCAAGAAAGAACTAGAAACCCAGCTTGGCCATTTCTCAGCGAACCCCCGTCGGCCAAGTCTCGGTCAATCCGAGGCTTCGATCAACACAGAAATCAACATGCTTGGGCTTACGGAAGGCTTGGAGATTCAAACCCCGGGCCTTGCATGGCCGAGAATCGTGGATGCGGAGCTCGGCTCACTTGGACCGTGAGCTTTTCTCGATTTTAGGCCAACTCAGGCCAGGCTTTGGCCGGGCCTAGGTAATTTCGAACCACTCCTTAGCCTAAAAGCCATTTACGTATAAATTTCATGAAAAATGGTGAAGGAATTAGAGCATTACGCATTTTCAGGTTTTTCGGCCGACGGTGACGACGACAGCGGCCGGCGGCGCGCCGCCCGGCCGGGCGGGTTGAAGGTGGCCGCGGCGCGTCGGCGAGCAGTCGAGCAGAGTCCTAGCGTGTCGGCAAACCGGTTCAACACAGTTGGGCAAGGGAATGCAAGGAATATTGGTCAGGTTAACCTTGCGCCGTTAACGGAATATTCACAACGCCGTTAGAATATTCGGGTGGCTACGACGGAACGGTAACGGCGTCGGTGCCGCGTGGCGGCGCGTGGCGTAGCGTGGGGGCGCGTGGCCGCGCGTGGTGAACTTCCACTTGGCGCGTGGCGACGCGTGAGCGCGTGTGACCTCACGGCCGCGCGTGGCGTAGCGTGAGCCAATTGGCGGCGTGTGGCGAGCGCGTGCGGCCGGCGCACGGCGGCCACGGCGGCGGTTTGGGGTTTCCGACCCGAGGCTCCGTTCGGTATCCGGCGCCGTTTTCTTGTAATTTCGTACTTTGCTAATTTGTGGGTTTCTAAAATAGGTTTTGGCGACCGTGGTGTTCGGAGAACGTGCATCTGGAAGCTCTTCGGCTTCGGTATTTGTGGTGGGCCCCTTCCTCACTTAAATTAAATATTTTATATGTTTTAATTATATATAAATGGTTTTACCTATGCCTTAAATTGACTATTATTACACTTGTTGGCAAACTTAATTTGTGTCTACACTTTTAATGAGTTTGTAGTATAGTATTTATTAAGAGTAATGCAGTAGACCTTGTACTTCGTAGTATTTACTTGGTTTATCGGATATACTTGATGTTTGTGAACCGACTTGGTAATGAATTAGGCTATGGAAATTAGTGGGCCTCGACCCATATTTCCATTTAGACTTATGCCATTAAATTGGTGATTTATGTATTATCTTGTATGCGTATTACGATTATCGTACCAACCCCCATTTTCGAGGGTTTAGGGAATTAATTATTTTAATTCCCTACTTATGCGATGAATCTTGTATTTGCTTAATGGGCCTTGGGCGTATTTTTGGGTGAACTTTGGAAGCGATAATTTCCTATCACATTTGGGTTCATCTAATCTACCATTAAGTTGGTATTTCTATACCTTGGTACCGTGTGGGTGTATTCTTGGTATTTTATGTATTGTGATTAATTACTTAGTCTTGGATCACGGCACCCGAGAATATTTTATTTAGTGGTAGTTTTAAAGGCTATCCCAAAAGGAGGGTACACCTTATCTTGTTTAATTTAAAAATACTCCATTGGCATGTTTGCACGCTCAACTAGGAAGGCTCACTAGGTGTTAGTTGTACTCGTCAGAGGCAGGACCGACCTTCACGTGATTGTTCACACGCACCGTACTTTCATCATTTAAACAATTTACCCTCGCACACTTTTTGGAATTAAGATATGGTTATCCTCTAGATTATGGTCTAGACTCTAGTTGCATGTTTTCATTTGGCTGCAGAAGATTTTATGTTGGACTCACGTGAGTGCTAAGATTATGCATATTTTTAGTACGTTTGATATCTAGTTGTTCTAGTTGTGACTAATTGATTTGGTGCCTTAAACCTAGGTGTTATAATATGGATGGGCGACCTCGTTGTTATTTCATGAACTTAGAATTTGATATTAATAAATAGATACACATAAAAAAAAATACACGTGTAATAACATGAATAAATTAGTAACGCCACACATAAGTGTGATATTCGTACCAAATTTTTTTTATTAAATGTATTATTGTAAAAATGACTTTGTAAATATCCTATATCAATAATAAATAAACTGATCACAAAATTTTGAACAATATGATGCATATATATGCCATGCTTTTAAGAAAAAGAATCGTTTTCTATACTGTTATTATCCTTCGTTTCAAAATTTCGAGTTTCTTCAATTAATCGGTTTTATATGCAAAATTCAATATCCGCCATGACAAAGCTGTTTTCTGGAAACATTCATGCACCTCTCGAAAGGGTGCAAAAATACAAAAAACATGGACATTTTTTAGCAAGTGATGTGTCCCGAGTCATAAAGTATAATTTTTGAGAATTAAAAGGAAAAATCTTGGGTGGTGGCTATTGAATGGTTAAGATTAATTTGCAGTGGGCTTTAAATGAATATTAAATTATTTAATAGTATGTACCATTGAATGACACGTACCATTAAAATTTGACTCGAATTAAAACTATAAAATAAGAAGAAAAAATTTTTAACTGCTGAATTTGTGAAATAGTGTTTTAAAATTTTTTTTTTTTTAACTTTCTTATTCTTATCATCTTATTCTCACCCAATGTCCTTCTATCTTCCCAAACTCTCATAATCTCTCTTCTCGACACAGATCTAAAGATATAATCACACAATTCCAATGCTTTGATTACTTGAAAGTAATAAATTATTAACCTCAAGGTGCTCTTTTAGACGGCCCTGTTGCTTGCTTTGGCTTAGGTATTCGACAACACCAAGCCTTTGTGTGTTTTGAGAAATTTTTTTAAGTGCTCGGTATTTGAGCAGGTATTCTATGTGTCATAAAATAAGTGGAGAAATACGAAAAAATATATTATTTCCTCTACTTATATTATGACATATGGAGTACCAAACAAAAAAAAGTAGGTAGGCCTTCATATTTGAAGCGCTTCCAGAAGGCATTGCTTCCTTCACCAATCATAACCCCGGCTTCTGCAGATCTAATTTATTACATACCAAAGAAACCTCGGTTGATTTGTGATTATCTCGTGGGGAACCAAGATTCTGATACGCCTAAAATAGGTAATCTGCTTGGAAAATGCAGGAGGAGGTGGAGGCCCTTTATTGGAGCCTGGCCCTGCAGCTCAACCTGGGAAGTGCGGATAATCAAGGTAGAAACTTAAATACACGATGCTTGAAAAATTCTCTGGTGTGTTTTGAGATGTTGTCTTTCCTTTTCTACTTGATAATTTTCTCTCTGTTCAATGTAGGAGGGATATTATTGACATAGTATATTTACAATTTACAAAGACAATCCCTATGCACTTACAATGTCACAATAAAATTACGTTATTAGAGCATCTCCAGTGCAAAAATTCAAAATTCTACACCTATATTGATTTAATTATGTATTTTGGTTTTCTTCTCCAATACAAAAACTCAATATTTTAGGCTTTCCACAGTAATTTGAGTGAGTGTGATATCTATATTTAGGAATTAGGCAACTTGAACTTGATACCTATAACATTATTGCCACACTAGTGTAAGTTCAATAATTGTGAGAGTAACACTTGATAACCTACTAGTTTATAAAGCCTTCCACAGTGGGCCGGAAAATTAAATGTGATACTAATAATATAGGAATCAAACTCTCACAGTAGACCTGAAAATTTGAGTGCTATGAGAGTGATTCTTATTTTTATTTCAATATATTGAACTCATGAGTGTAATACTTATACAACAAATGACAAGAGAAAGAAAAGATGTGACCAATCATAAAATAAGAAAAAAAAGTAGACGGGTCC
>CM031081.1:29184256-29206521 GCA_018257905.1 Gillenia trifoliata | reverse complement strand
TTTTTTTTTTTTTTTTTCTTTATTTTTCAAAAAAAGGAAAAAAAATTTTTCGGTAAAGAATGTCCAGTTTTTTTTCAGAAAAACGAAATTTGATGTTTTTTTGTAGAAAAGCGAAAAAAAATAAGAAAAAAACCCTTGATTTTTCCTTCGTTCACACGATCATCAATTCACTTAATATATTTCAGATATATTAAATGTCGATGCTAACACAATATTTGCAGAAGATCAATAATTCGTTAAACGCAGAAAATTGGGTTATGCATCATGGTGAAGGTTCATGCAATCAGGTCTGACAAAATATCGACAATCGAGACCGTGTTTTAGAAGAACCTGGATTGCTGATGATGATGGTTGAACAATTTGTTTGCAGGATTGCTTTCAACTCCGGATTTCCATCGTCAATGCGTTGAATCTTGTTCAAAATAACAGGGGAAAATTGAATCAATAGCAATATATTAATTCAATAAAAATAAATAAATCAAAGTAAAAAACTATTGAAATTAATACTCCCCATGATTGAAGATGGCCAAAACTCCAGTATAATTCTCTTGAGCACAGCGGAAAGAGCGTGCTGATAACGTGTTGTGGACAGTTTTTAGGGAAGGGTGCGGCAAGAGAAGAATAGAGAGAGAATTTGGTGAAACTGTAGTGTATGTGGAATATGTAGTTCATATATTCCACATACCAGGTGCCTTTATTTATAGTAATAGAAGTACAAGTACATTAGGAAACTAATCCCATACATAATGGAATATCCTAATCCATATCTACCTAGGATTTACACAATCACATTTAACACATGTTATAAATTATCTACAACACTCCCCCTTGAGTGTGCAAATACTCAAGTAGATATCGCATCAGATCTTCAGGATGATAGTTGATGAAGTCGTCTCGTAGGCATAGTAGAGAACACTCGAGTCTCATATAGGGAACTTGCATATAAAAAGAATAAAAACTCTCACAAAACCTGGCTATGGTAAAACCCAAGACGGGACAAAACCCATAGTCTAGGAGAAAAGTGAGTTAATGCAATGTCGATACTTAACATCTTCAAGACGTAAGTAGTAAGAAAACACACAAGGGTATGACCAGCCCAGAATGGGTGCCTCGTTAAAACCTAGTCAGGCAACAAAAACCCAATGGGAAAAATGATCCTGATCGTAGGGAAAAAGAGTACATTAAGGTCAAGTGAGTATACTTCAGGATACTCCCCCTGAGTTCGACGAAACTCCCCCTGAGAACTACAAGCGTAGCAAATGAGAAATTTTGCACATACCAAATCCTCGAACAAGCTTCTTCGGAAATGACTTCGTGAAGAGGTCGGCAAGGTTGTCTTCGGATCAGATATGCTTGACTTCAATCTTCTGATGCTCATGCTGATGTAATGTAGACGCAATATGCTTGGTGTTGACTTCTTGGATGTATCATGTTATGGTCTGGTCGATACATACGGCGTTGTCTTCATAGATCGTTGTTGGAACTCAACGAAGGATGAAGAATTACAAGTGCTTCGAATATGTTCCCATGTACACGGGTGGCTTCGTGTATGGCGATGAGCTCGAAGACGTCGCAACTAAGGTCTATTTGGTTGACCTCCAAGATATTGTGGTGTTCCTAACGGTAAAGACATAATCCGTTTGGAAACGTGCCTTGTGCGGAACAGACGGATAATCTGTGTCAGCGTATCCCACAAGGTAGGCATCATTCTGATAACCAAGGGGTTGTGGTTAATTCTAAGATGCGCAGGGATAGAATAAGCCCAAATCCGTAGTAACGGAAAAACGTCTTTAACACCTATTCGGTGGTGGCGTGTAGGCGCAGTGTTGTATCTTACCAAAAGATCAACAACGAATGAGATGTCATGCATAATGCAATGAGCTAAGTACAATAAAGCGCTAATTGAACTTAGATATAGAACTTCAAGTTCCACAACCTTTTCAAGGATCTCATTTGCATCTAGCGTATGAACGGTCATGGGAGTACTCAAAGGCAACACCTTCTGGGTGTAGTTCGATTGGTGGACCAGAATACCATTTGAACTTTGCTCGAAACTTCGGGTCGAGACATAAACGAGTTTTCCCAAGATCTTTCATCTAAAATTCCGACTTCAGGTGTGAGGCAGTTTTCTCAAGCTCTTCCAGAGTCTAAGTGAGATTTATGTCATCGACATAGACTGCAACTCTTGCGAATTCGGTTTTGTACACGCATGGGCATAGTTTATTCACATATCCCTAACTGATCAAATATTCACTTAAACGGGTATACCACATCCGCTCGGATTGTTCCAATCCGTAAAGTGAAAGCCTCAATTCAATAGAGAGGGTGTTCTGTGGTCTAGAACTATTTGAATCAGTCAATAAGTTCTTCGGGAACTTTCACATATATTTCCGTATCAAGATCCCTATAGATACGTTACAACCACGTAAATAAGCTGCATATTCAGTTTTTCGGAAACTACCAAACTGATAAGGTAGTGGAACGTTATAACATCCATTACGGGGGAAATAAGTCACCTCGTAATTAATCTCAGGGCGTTTGAGAGAAACCTTGCGCCACAAGGCGTGCTTCGTATTGCACTATTTCATTCTTCTCATTTCGATTCCTTACGAAAAACCCACTTGTAGCAAACGGGCTTCACATGTGGAAGTGTAGGAACTACAGGCCCAAACACTTTACGTTTCGCAAGTGAATCAAGTTCGACCTGGATTGCTTGTTTCCAGTTTGACCAATCGGTTCTACGTCGACATTCATCAACGGAACGCAGTTCGATATCGTCGCTTTTCACTTATTTTGGGTAGCTACCATATACGTGAATATCATCGATGATAATCTCATTCCAATTCCATTAACTCATCCATGCATGCATAATGGACCAAGACTACAGGTCTCGGGATAATCCGGATTAATTTCATGAGGTGGAATGGTTGAGATAGCGAACGAGGAAGGGATTCGTTTTGTGCCATGTTTCTCCACTTCTATGGAGGTGAATCCTTCGAACTGAGTGATCTGTCGCGCTTCAGGCCGAGAACAGATTGATTGGCTAGCCGTCGGCGTACCAGGTCGTCCATCAGGGACGGCCAAACCGTCCTTCAGGGGCGGCACACCCTTCAGAGATGTTGACTCGACGTCCGTTAGGTACGTCTATCCTTGCAGGCATGTTTGCAGCTGGTATATATGATCTCGTCACTTAATCTAGATCAGAGAAAGCGTCTGGAGCAATACTCTGAAATCTAGAATATGGGGATCGATATGAGACATAGTGGGGACGTCCACGATAATTCGCGCCGTTCTTCAGGAACGTTGACGTTCTTATCTCCCCCTAACGGCGGGAAGACTGTCTCATCGAAGTGACAATCCGCAAAATGGCGGTAAAGAGATCACGTGCAAAGGCTCTAAAGAGCTAATTCGAAGGAGAATCACAATCGACAAAGATTCACATCCTTCTTTGAGGACCCATATTGGTACATTGCGGCGGCGCAATATGGCATAAGGTGCATACCCAAAAATACGTAAATACGAAACGTCAGGTTCGTACCCAGTAACCAATTGTAACGCTATAAAGTATCGGGTAGCAATGGGCCTCAGGCGGACCAACATGGCTGCATACAAGATTGCATAGCCCTAGGCAGAAACCGAAAGCTTGGTGCGTTCACCAAGGTCCGGGCGATCAATTGATAATGCGCTTTATGATCGCTTCTGCGAGGCTGTTTTGGGGGTTGAACATGGGGAATTCAATGTTCAATTTCAAGCCCAAAAACATGCAATACTTATCGAATACTGTTCGATATAAACTCTCCGGCATTATCCAGTCTTCTAGACTTTATGGGATAATTAGGGTGGTGAGCCCTTAAGTAAGAATTGGCCAGGAGTTTAGCAGCAATGTGTATGTGGACAGACATGTGACCATTGTGTCGATATATCAACCAAAAACCATATTTACATGGTCCGCATTTTTGGTTGGAAGAGTCCACATTATTCCCTTTGATCCACTGTGAAAAGAGGGTTATGTAGTAACTTTGCTAGGGATGATGTAAAAATCCAATTTCCCCAACGAGCAGGCTTGGCAAAGTGTGCTTGTAGGCACAAAATCCTTACTTCAGGTAAGGTGATGCATTGTGTAACATATTGCATCGTGTTTTGACCTGAATGTTCCAAACGGTCGTGCCAAAGCAAGTAAACTGCTCGAATCACCCGGCTTCAAGCCGGCCTATATGTGGCATGTCCCAGTTGGGAGGTAGCCCATTGGCCCCAAAACATAGCTTCAGGCTTCATATTTTGGAAGGTGATGCAAAGATACGTCACTCTATTTTCTACAGTG
Organism: Gillenia trifoliata; assembly: GCA_018257905.1. Classification (NCBI taxonomy): domain Eukaryota; kingdom Viridiplantae; phylum Streptophyta; class Magnoliopsida; order Rosales; family Rosaceae; genus Gillenia; species Gillenia trifoliata. Next base: position 29,202,200 of record CM031081.1, on the reverse strand, counting down.
GTTTTTATGATCATTGTTCGCTCGAATATCCTTATAACTCAATGACGTTCTTCCGGAACGGAGAATATAAGGGCCCCTTAATAGTAATTCAGTACCATTAATACAACGAGGTGCAATGCCATTGCCCTGAATCAGGTTAGGTAGACCTGAATTCGTTGCTAGAGGGGTGATTTAGGTATGAAGTTAGTGTGCATAGTCGCACGTTCATCCAGACAGCTAACTTCCCCACATTTATACCTTATCACATGTTAATTGAATTCGGTCACATGTATAAGAAACATGATTCAATTAACTCATATTCGAGGGCAATATCCATAATAATATCCAAAAAATTTAAAGCAAATACCAAAACAATCATCCAAACAAAAAGGAAAAATTGTTCAAAACTTAAACCAAAAGATAGGGGGTTTCGGCCAACAGGGCCTTCCATGTCAAAATTTTGCTTTTCCATATGTGTTAGGTGAAGCAAAATTAGTCTCACAAATTGATTACAGGAATGGTACTCCTCAACAACATTGGTAGGGGCACAAATAAGTGCATAGCCAATGATCTATTCCATCAAAATGGAGGTAGATATTGCACAGTTGAGGTTTGGGAATACGGTCCCTTATTCTTGAAGTTTTGGGTCTTAGTTGCCAAGGGATCACATGATTGGTTGTGATGCCACCCCCTTGGTTGACCCTGATTCTACCACTATTCAGTACTCTCCAGCCGAAGAATGAAGAGTAGATTCGGTAGGCCTCTGCTGAAGCAGAGCCTTAAGTTCGGTACACCTCTGCCGAAACAGAGTAAGACCTTCGGTACATCCCTGCCGAAGTAGGGCATGCCGTTCGGTAGACTTCAGCCGAAACTGTCTATACCGTTCGGTAGACTCTGCCGAAGCAGGGTCTATACCGTTCGGTAGGCTCCAGCCGAAGCTGGATCACACCGTTCGGTACCTTCCAGCCGAATCACTGGGGTTCCGCTTTCACTGTTGTGCTTTTCAGTAAGCAAAGTGGTAGTATCAGATCCGAGAATTTAGTGAACCTCCACTCTCTAGGGTGCTTCTTCAGGAGCATTTTAGAGGTATGGAAGGACGAGAAAATCTTCTCTAGTCAAAATTCAATCGGATTCTATAAACTTTAGAATTTGTACCTATTCACGGATGGAGTTCAATCATGCCTTGTGTCAGGCAAGATATGTCTTGCTTTGGGCAAGGTATGTCTTGCTTTCGACAAAGTGTGTCTTGCTTCGGGCAAGGTGTGTCTTGCTTCGGGCAAGATCATCTTTGCATGATTAGAACGATCCGTAGAGTGAGTCAAAGAGCCATGGAATCCTCGTCATTGAGGTACTTCCATGTACAATGCTTCAGGCATAAATCTTCAGATGAAGATCATGACGGAGGCTTATTTAGCTCTATCCACGTCATTGTTGGCTTCAATGTTTCTCAACTTCTCAGTAGTCAAGTGGAGCTTCACAATTTTGTGCCCACATAAATTAGTTTCTTCCAGAAACTCCCATGTTTAGTGAAGTCGAATTTGTTACTGTTCGAAAGTCCACTAGATGGAGGGAACAAAAATTGTGGTTAGTGCTTATGGGAAATAAAATCTCCATAATCATAAAAGTTAGAACATTCGGGTTCTAAGACATGGTTTGGTTTAAATTTTCATGAAAACTACGGGTTTCATGGGTATTTAGTTTTTAAGGAAACTTCAGGTTTCATGGCACTTATTCGAAGCTTCAGGTTCGAATTTATGAACTTCAAGTTCATATATACCTGCAATCAAACACAATATATATAGAACAAAAATAATACAAACAATAAATTTTAACATATATTGTGAATGGGTAGTGAAATATAGGTCTACGGGACCTTTGGGGTGTGAAAATATGACCCAAATAATTTTTGGTGGGTCGTGGTTGGAGCTGCAGGCTCAACCAACAGAGGGCTGGACTGCAGGCCAGCAAGAGGGTGGGCTGCAAGCCCTAGTCCAGCAGGGGGTGAATGGTGAAGGAATGGGCTGTAAGCCCTGGGTCCAGCTGCGGGCTGGGGAAGTAGGAGCAGTGGGTTGGAGAAACCCGAGCCCAATTTGGGCTGGAGGTGGAGCGGGCCGAGAGGCAGGTCCAATGGCCTGGGGTAGCTCGGCTGGAGCTGGGCTGGCTCGGCTGGAGCCAGTTGGGTCGGCTCGGCTGCAGGCCGATGTCGGCTCGGCTCGGCCCGGCTTCAGGCCGGCTCGGCTCCGATTAGGGTTTTTTTTTTTTTTTTTCTTTATTTTTCAAAAAAAGGAAAAAAAATTTTTCGGTAAAGAATGTCCAGTTTTTTTTCAGAAAAACGAAATTTGATGTTTTTTTGTAGAAAAGCGAAAAAAAATAAGAAAAAAACCCTTGATTTTTCCTTCGTTCACACGATCATCAATTCACTTAATATATTTCAGATATATTAAATGTCGATGCTAACACAATATTTGCAGAAGATCAATAATTCGTTAAACGCAGAAAATTGGGTTATGCATCATGGTGAAGGTTCATGCAATCAGGTCTGACAAAATATCGACAATCGAGACCGTGTTTTAGAAGAACCTGGATTGCTGATGATGATGGTTGAACAATTTGTTTGCAGGATTGCTTTCAACTCCGGATTTCCATCGTCAATGCGTTGAATCTTGTTCAAAATAACAGGGGAAAATTGAATCAATAGCAATATATTAATTCAATAAAAATAAATAAATCAAAGTAAAAAACTATTGAAATTAATACTCCCCATGATTGAAGATGGCCAAAACTCCAGTATAATTCTCTTGAGCACAGCGGAAAGAGCGTGCTGATAACGTGTTGTGGACAGTTTTTAGGGAAGGGTGCGGCAAGAGAAGAATAGAGAGAGAATTTGGTGAAACTGTAGTGTATGTGGAATATGTAGTTCATATATTCCACATACCAGGTGCCTTTATTTATAGTAATAGAAGTACAAGTACATTAGGAAACTAATCCCATACATAATGGAATATCCTAATCCATATCTACCTAGGATTTACACAATCACATTTAACACATGTTATAAATTATCTACAACACTCCCCCTTGAGTGTGCAAATACTCAAGTAGATATCGCATCAGATCTTCAGGATGATAGTTGATGAAGTCGTCTCGTAGGCATAGTAGAGAACACTCGAGTCTCATATAGGGAACTTGCATATAAAAAGAATAAAAACTCTCACAAAACCTGGCTATGGTAAAACCCAAGACGGGACAAAACCCATAGTCTAGGAGAAAAGTGAGTTAATGCAATGTCGATACTTAACATCTTCAAGACGTAAGTAGTAAGAAAACACACAAGGGTATGACCAGCCCAGAATGGGTGCCTCGTTAAAACCTAGTCAGGCAACAAAAACCCAATGGGAAAAATGATCCTGATCGTAGGGAAAAAGAGTACATTAAGGTCAAGTGAGTATACTTCAGGATACTCCCCCTGAGTTCGACGAAACTCCCCCTGAGAACTACAAGCGTAGCAAATGAGAAATTTTGCACATACCAAATCCTCGAACAAGCTTCTTCGGAAATGACTTCGTGAAGAGGTCGGCAAGGTTGTCTTCGGATCAGATATGCTTGACTTCAATCTTCTGATGCTCATGCTGATGTAATGTAGACGCAATATGCTTGGTGTTGACTTCTTGGATGTATCATGTTATGGTCTGGTCGATACATACGGCGTTGTCTTCATAGATCGTTGTTGGAACTCAACGAAGGATGAAGAATTACAAGTGCTTCGAATATGTTCCCATGTACACGGGTGGCTTCGTGTATGGCGATGAGCTCGAAGACGTCGCAACTAAGGTCTATTTGGTTGACCTCCAAGATATTGTGGTGTTCCTAACGGTAAAGACATAATCCGTTTGGAAACGTGCCTTGTGCGGAACAGACGGATAATCTGTGTCAGCGTATCCCACAAGGTAGGCATCATTCTGATAACCAAGGGGTTGTGGTTAATTCTAAGATGCGCAGGGATAGAATAAGCCCAAATCCGTAGTAACGGAAAAACGTCTTTAACACCTATTCGGTGGTGGCGTGTAGGCGCAGTGTTGTATCTTACCAAAAGATCAACAACGAATGAGATGTCATGCATAATGCAATGAGCTAAGTACAATAAAGCGCTAATTGAACTTAGATATAGAACTTCAAGTTCCACAACCTTTTCAAGGATCTCATTTGCATCTAGCGTATGAACGGTCATGGGAGTACTCAAAGGCAACACCTTCTGGGTGTAGTTCGATTGGTGGACCAGAATACCATTTGAACTTTGCTCGAAACTTCGGGTCGAGACATAAACGAGTTTTCCCAAGATCTTTCATCTAAAATTCCGACTTCAGGTGTGAGGCAGTTTTCTCAAGCTCTTCCAGAGTCTAAGTGAGATTTATGTCATCGACATAGACTGCAACTCTTGCGAATTCGGTTTTGTACACGCATGGGCATAGTTTATTCACATATCCCTAACTGATCAAATATTCACTTAAACGGGTATACCACATCCGCTCGGATTGTTCCAATCCGTAAAGTGAAAGCCTCAATTCAATAGAGAGGGTGTTCTGTGGTCTAGAACTATTTGAATCAGTCAATAAGTTCTTCGGGAACTTTCACATATATTTCCGTATCAAGATCCCTATAGATACGTTACAACCACGTAAATAAGCTGCATATTCAGTTTTTCGGAAACTACCAAACTGATAAGGTAGTGGAACGTTATAACATCCATTACGGGGGAAATAAGTCACCTCGTAATTAATCTCAGGGCGTTTGAGAGAAACCTTGCGCCACAAGGCGTGCTTCGTATTGCACTATTTCATTCTTCTCATTTCGATTCCTTACGAAAAACCCACTTGTAGCAAACGGGCTTCACATGTGGAAGTGTAGGAACTACAGGCCCAAACACTTTACGTTTCGCAAGTGAATCAAGTTCGACCTGGATTGCTTGTTTCCAGTTTGACCAATCGGTTCTACGTCGACATTCATCAACGGAACGCAGTTCGATATCGTCGCTTTTCACTTATTTTGGGTAGCTACCATATACGTGAATATCATCGATGATAATCTCATTCCAATTCCATTAACTCATCCATGCATGCATAATGGACCAAGACTACAGGTCTCGGGATAATCCGGATTAATTTCATGAGGTGGAATGGTTGAGATAGCGAACGAGGAAGGGATTCGTTTTGTGCCATGTTTCTCCACTTCTATGGAGGTGAATCCTTCGAACTGAGTGATCTGTCGCGCTTCAGGCCGAGAACAGATTGATTGGCTAGCCGTCGGCGTACCAGGTCGTCCATCAGGGACGGCCAAACCGTCCTTCAGGGGCGGCACACCCTTCAGAGATGTTGACTCGACGTCCGTTAGGTACGTCTATCCTTGCAGGCATGTTTGCAGCTGGTATATATGATCTCGTCACTTAATCTAGATCAGAGAAAGCGTCTGGAGCAATACTCTGAAATCTAGAATATGGGGATCGATATGAGACATAGTGGGGACGTCCACGATAATTCGCGCCGTTCTTCAGGAACGTTGACGTTCTTATCTCCCCCTAACGGCGGGAAGACTGTCTCATCGAAGTGACAATCCGCAAAATGGCGGTAAAGAGATCACGTGCAAAGGCTCTAAAGAGCTAATTCGAAGGAGAATCACAATCGACAAAGATTCACATCCTTCTTTGAGGACCCATATTGGTACATTGCGGCGGCGCAATATGGCATAAGGTGCATACCCAAAAATACGTAAATACGAAACGTCAGGTTCGTACCCAGTAACCAATTGTAACGCTATAAAGTATCGGGTAGCAATGGGCCTCAGGCGGACCAACATGGCTGCATACAAGATTGCATAGCCCTAGGCAGAAACCGAAAGCTTGGTGCGTTCACCAAGGTCCGGGCGATCAATTGATAATGCGCTTTATGATCGCTTCTGCGAGGCTGTTTTGGGGGTTGAACATGGGGAATTCAATGTTCAATTTCAAGCCCAAAAACATGCAATACTTATCGAATACTGTTCGATATAAACTCTCCGGCATTATCCAGTCTTCTAGACTTTATGGGATAATTAGGGTGGTGAGCCCTTAAGTAAGAATTGGCCAGGAGTTTAGCAGCAATGTGTATGTGGACAGACATGTGACCATTGTGTCGATATATCAACCAAAAACCATATTTACATGGTCCGCATTTTTGGTTGGAAGAGTCCACATTATTCCCTTTGATCCACTGTGAAAAGAGGGTTATGTAGTAACTTTGCTAGGGATGATGTAAAAATCCAATTTCCCCAACGAGCAGGCTTGGCAAAGTGTGCTTGTAGGCACAAAATCCTTACTTCAGGTAAGGTGATGCATTGTGTAACATATTGCATCGTGTTTTGACCTGAATGTTCCAAACGGTCGTGCCAAAGCAAGTAAACTGCTCGAATCACCCGGCTTCAAGCCGGCCTATATGTGGCATGTCCCAGTTGGGAGGTAGCCCATTGGCCCCAAAACATAGCTTCAGGCTTCATATTTTGGAAGGTGATGCAAAGATACGTCACTCTATTTTCTACAGTGGTTTTTATGATCATTGTTCGCTCGAATATCCTTATAACTCAATGACGTTCTTCCGGAACGGAGAATATAAGGGCCCCTTAATAGTAATTCAGTACCATTAATACAACGAGGTGCAATGCCATTGCCCTGAATCAGGTTAGGTAGACCTGAATTCGTTGCTAGAGGGGTGATTTAGGTATGAAGTTAGTGTGCATAGTCGCACGTTCATCCAGACACTCAGTCTTCGCCCGGTGGCGTCCTACCGATCAATATGCGGTACTTGAAGGTGGTCGACTCAGCTGTAATCTGGCGCGGTGGGGTAACAATCCCATTCTGGATCACATGAAAATACGACATCTAGAATGGGATTGGCGGGCAAAAACGATTAGCGATGATGTGATGTCACGATAACTTAAAAATAAGATAAACTTTGCAAACTTGTAATTCCAAATGGTACACGATAGAAGATCTGACATGGTCGAGTAGTTTGAATAAACAAGGGTGAAATAGCTGAGTAGGTAATACTTTGATCCGTTTGGATCTCGGTAAAGCAAGAATGATTAACGTTTCAGAAGACAAGGTCGGGTCGTTGAGTATTGGTCAGGCCGAACTCATTAGCAGGCAACCGGCCGTCGCCTTTGGAGCGACCCAGGCACCACCAGGATAGGCTGAAATATAACAAAATTCGGGAGAAAAGGTTCAGTATGGAGATGACATTGCCCCAGCCAGCAGTATCGTCTCCACCAGTAGATTGTTAATAGAAGTTTGAGGCTTAAATTTCATTGAAAAATAAATTCTTTTGGAAACCGTGATAATGATGGGTCGATACTAAACTACTAAGGTTGCAAAGAATTCGATTCAGACAGTGATCCCAGGCCATTTGAGCCGTGTCGGGCGATTCCGGTCCTTGGGACCACTTGAGACTCAGCAGGCTCGAGGGCTTCGCGAATCTAAGAATTCAAGCCGGAAATTGTCTCGGTTTAGGTTGATGTGGGTGGTTTATTTCCTAAATTAGAAAATGTTAAACTAGGAACCGGTAAAGAATCAAAGCGTACTTTCCAACTGATGGATCGCCATAATTAGAGTCAAAACCAGAAGTTAATTGACAATCATAGTCACTCGTGGATATGCAATCCATACGTCGCTGACGAATAGTTAAGATAGCAGCACATGCACAAGTGGGAAGATGATCGATTTGAATGACAAAAAGTCATGAGTGGAAAGGTGTCGACCGGAGAAGTACGAAAAGTTCTTCCAATCATTCAAAAGAATTGAGTCACGACAAAACAACGAGTCGTAGAGACTCAGCACAATTAAGCAACTATCTGAAGATGGGTACTGACCTCTACTAGAAAAGTGATAGGCCGCAGATTGTTCGAAAAGTCGACCGTGATTCGGGTTTACGATCATGAAGAAGTCATTGCGATGCGCCACGTGCGGAAGAAATGCCAGTACAAGGAATTCCGCGGTGTAATTTTCACATTTCCAGGATGAAAATGAAAGTAGTTAGAATAATTAGGAGGAAGCACGTCTCGAGTCTTGATGCAACAATTGAAGTATCTGTTGACGTGCTCGTGATCGCCAACCCTCTGACCACAAGAAATTTGAAAGGCGCGTCCAATCAAACAACGTTAGTTCTTCAATTGTCACCAGAAGGTAAAGAAGTCGTCGGTGGTCTGAACACCGGCCGGTAAGAAAAATTTGGCGGAGGCAAGTCTCCACCCCGTCCTGAGAATTTGTCGGACACGAAAACAAATTCTGCCAAAATCTCGCCCTGGCGTCGTCCCAGGAAGTATTTGATGGATCATGTTGTGTCAAGTGGGCACCTGCACGAAAATAAATCGCCAGCTAAATCAGTTTCCCAAATTAATTGGTCATATAAGTTAGTAAACGTCCAAAAACTATCGTGCAGAAAAAAGCAACGACAAAACACGTCAAATCAGAAAACTACTAAAAGCTGAGTAATGACATGAGGTAGTATGACACAAGAAGAATTTAGATTTAAGCCAGGAAGACAATACACAAAGGTGTAGAGTCGAAAGAATTTCTCAATTCCAAGAGTAGAGTTTGAGGACACAAAGTTGGTGAGGATGGACTTGAATAGTAGAATCTGAGAAGAAATAGCGAGATTCAGAATTGAAGTTTGATACTGCTTGAGCAGGTCTGAGTCTGGAAGGAGAAGTATGGAAGTTAGCGTAACTGAGCTCTGGTGCCATCTGACACCTAAACCCGGATGTACCGTGGACACCCAAAAAGTCGGATGGCGGCGACACCCGCGTAGAATTGTGTGTTTGAATAAATAAAAAGAATGTTTGAAGAATTAATGGTCATCTGAGACGCCATACGAATACAAAATCACGGGAATTTGCAAATAGAAAATTGAACAACGCGGGTCACCGATGTCGATAGCTCCATCCTGCATTAAACACGGAGAGCGCAAAACAAAAAAAGGAGTGAGTGGGCCATAGCTAATTATTTCTGTGAAAACCTTTCCTTTAGAAATACACTTATAAGCGTGAAGCGGGGTATTAGGTTTACATCAAACACTGTGAAAAACATAATATAATAGTAGGTAAATCCAAGGTGATCTGCGAATGTACTTACAAGTAAATGACAGCCACCGTTAAACATAAAACAGACTATCCAAAAGAAGTTCGTAAAATAAAGTTATACGGAAAAGGCAGCAACTCCATAAGTAGTATCCGTGGCATGGGGTGAAAATCCCATGATAATATACAATCCAACTATAGATGAGCTCGTTTAGGAATATAGCATTCTACGAGGTTATACGAGATATATTATTTGTCGCCCGAGCAGTGCAGGTGTATAAATAAAGTTACGCTCATACTACGATCACGTGAAGGCGGCATGTCAGCGTCACAACGAGTTGAGCGCCCGCACGACCTCGAGCAGTGGCACCACTATGGATCCATAGTGAGCGTATCGTGCCAGTGTGAACAATCACGTGAAAAATTTAGTCTGGCAGGGCAATTCTTGCTCACCGGGTGAGCCTGGTGAGCGTATAAAAGCATGCCGAATTATCTCTCAAAATAAAACAACGTGAGGTCATTTCCCTATTCGGGATAACGCTTTAAATAACAAAAATATATAAAAATTGTACTCAGAATTTCGTACAGAAATACCAAATGTGCCGCAATCGTAAAATACCGAAATCGCCATACGAATTTTAAAATTTGTAAATACCAACTTAATGGTAGATTGGAGGTGAATTAAATATGATAGGAAATTATCGTTTAAGAGTTCTTTTAAAATCGGCCCAAAGGCCCATTAAGCAAATACAAGATCCAAGCATAAATAAATTGTATAATTAATTCCTAAACCCCTCGAGAAAATAGGGTTGATGCGATAATTATGGCATACAAGGTATCTGAAATCACCAATTTAATGGCATAAATCAAATGGAAATATGGGTGAGGCCCACTAATTTTCCATGGCCTAATACATTCTAAATTAGGTCCCCAACAAACATCAAATCTATATAAATCTAATTTGATAAATACCTCACAGTACAGGTCTACCGTATCTGAATAAATGCTATCTCTGATCATTAAAAGTGTAGACACAAATTAAGTTTAGCAACAAGTGTAATAATCAATTTAAAAGTATAGACAAAACCATTTATATAATTAAAACATATAAAACATTTAATTTAAGTAGAAAGGGCCTTTCACAAATACCGAGCCGAGTCCAAAATGCACGTCCTCCGAGCATGCAGTGCCTTCAAAGTCCAAAAAGCACGGAACAAATCAGCAGAAATATTCTGTCCACCATTGCTTAATACACTGAGCCCAGAAATTGATTTACCAGCCCTTTCTGTGCCTCTAGCCCTTTTGACACAGGCGGCCATTAAACCATAATTTGTCCATTTAATGATCATACACAGAGCAAACCATCAAACACAGTGATGCTTTCAAGCAGTCACACCACGATTGTATCATCTCCATCATTTCCTCCGGTGACATCCTCGGGAACTTACGTGTGAGATACCCGACGGGGAGAATTAGTGCCATAAGGTATTATATACCCAAGCGAGCATAATTGCCATCCACGGAAATTTCTTAACAAAAGCCCAAGGATTCGAAACACCTTCCATAAGAATTCAACTCAAATTCGACATACCTGTGCATGAAATTTATACACAGGTCGAAAGGAACAACCCAGAGGCTCGATCGGCTGACACAAATCATGTATTTCACCACGGACTCGTCGGAAAGCTCAATGAGTGTGGTTTTGAGTTCACGATCTTCCCGATCTCAAACTCACATGTAAAACCGTCCCTGATTCTAAAGCCACTTAGTCCAGATCGGTTGGAGTTTGGTGTCCCCGATTCAGACGAAAATGGCGGCGGTACCGTTGGTGGTGCTCGATGGAGAGCAAGTGAGGCCGGAAGAGTTGTAGTGGTCCGGGTTGGGTAAATCAAAGGCAAGGAGAGAGACTGATGGTGGTTGATTTCATTTGGCCAAAGATTGGCTCGGTGAGGTTGAAATTGGAGCACAGGGTGCATAAGAAAATTACTAGTTTCCCAGGTTTCTTGTTTGTAGTAGTGAGCACCAAGAAAGCCAGGATCAGCAGCCAATCAGCCAGAAAGGTAAGAAGGCCAGGAGAAACTCAAAATGTTGACCATGGATATGGCTTGGTGAGTTTAAAATGTACATTTGGTGCGGTAGAAGAAAGAAAATAAGGAGGAAGAAGAAGACTTACAAAGTCAAGGCTTGGTTCTAAAGGATGGGACAAGGCCGAGACATGATTCCTGGGTCGAGTTGTAGCCATGAGACAAATGGGCTCGGCCCATTAACCCAAAGCGGTAAAAATTAAAATCAGCACGTCGAAACTAGCATTTCGTAAAATATTCGTTGGAGTAGAAACAATAATCAATTCAGCGTCTGAGTCCGTGGCAACCAAACACGGTCATACAAATGGTCATTACATATGAATTCTGACATAAAAGAAATTAACAAAAAGAGTGTAATGTAAATCGTCATTTGCACCTCACGAGAAGCTGACGTCAGCGCCGGTCACTCTGGTCTTTTTCCGGTCGCCGCCGCCGTCGCCGGAAACTGGGAAATTTGGCCGGGAAACTTCTAAAGCTTGTAACTCAGTCAAATCACATCCAAAATCCACGATTCAAAAGGCAAAATGAAGCTGGAGTTAAGGAGATTCGAAATTTACCCATTTGGAGCTCAAAATCAGCCGGGGTTGGCCGGAATTTGGAGAGATGTTCTCGGCTCCAAAATGCCGATTTCCAGAACTGTAAATCCTCGATCGATTCATGCAAGCAGGCCCAGATTAAGGCTCCTGGGACCTCGAGGAAGAGGTTGGTAAGGTTTTTAAGTTTGATCGAGGCCTGGAGCGAGGCGGTTGGCCGAGGTGAAATCTCGTCGGAAAAAGGCAGATTCTGGGTTCGAAGTTTGCTCGGGTTTTCTGGGCTCACCGTGACCCAGGTTTGATGAGGATGATGATGGTGATGCACACCAGAGAAATCGAGTTGTGGTATGGTCGAGGATAGTGGTGGTGAAGTCTCGGGGTGTGTAGAGCAATGGGTGTGGTTCAGTTTTTGGTTTTCTGCAGAGAAGAAGAAGAGAGGGAGGGAGTCTGGGTTCATTGAATGGACAAGGTCCAGACAAGAATCCTGGATTCTTGGGATAGGCCACACGGCCTGCAGACTATTGGGCCCCAGCCCAATCAATCCAAAACTGTCCAAAATTAATTTACGGGAAACGTCGAAAACCAACGCCCGTAAAATATTCGTTCGAAGCCCGAATGACGTACGGCTCGCGCCTACGAATTCGTAGCGACGAGCACGTCAAGAAAATACAAGTGAAAGCGTCGTATGAGTTACGACGCAAAAGTCAACCGAAAGGTCAACCAAGGGCAAAATCGTCATTCTGCACCTCCGGGAATAAAATAGTATTATTTTTCGGAACGAGATGTAACAAAAATCGGAAAGAGAAGGAGGGAAAGGATCAGACCATGTAATCAAGGCCTTAAAGGTCATTTCATCAAACATATGGTGCGAAATGACATATTTACCCTTTTAATTGACGGAGAGATAACGGACTTGGGACGGAAGTATCACAAAGTCTTGTTTTTATAAGTCTAAGCATCTCTGTGATCGATTTTAAAGTTCAAGCATCAATCAGTCTAGTGAGTGAAAGTTCAAGGCCCGTGGGTGATAAAAACCCATTTAGATTGACGGAGAGATAACGGAATTGGGACGGAAGTATCACAAAGTCTTGTTTTTATAAGTCTGGGCATCTTTGTGATCGGTTTTAAAGTTCAGGTATCAATCAATCTGGTGAGTGAAAGTTCAGGGCCCGTGGGTGATAAAAACCCTTGCTTAAATTGGCTAATATTTCTGGATTTTCTAGCTTCTACAAAATTAGAGTCGAGTAATTTAACAATAGATAAAAGTGCTTTCATTTTCTGAAACTGTTTTTAAAATAAGCTACCAAACACGTTTTTTAACTTTAAAAAACATTTCATTCTCCATAAATATTCTATAAAAATAAAATACAAAATGTTACAAAAATATTTCCAACTTGCGCGTAAGATATGAGTGACAAGAAGCGGAAGATTTACACTCATGCGTAGTTCATTGGTTGCATTAATTTCTTTGAAACCTGAAAGGATCTCAGGCGTTGATTGGTCAGTGGTCACACTTTACTCTAATTTGGGGAACACAAGCATTGGTCATGATTCAAAATGAACAATCCATAGATATATGAATGGTTGTGTTAAAACTCAAAATTTGAGTTTTAAACCCCTCCAAAGCTTCTCCAACCATTGGACTAAAAAAATATTTTGGGTTAAAACTTAGTTTTGTGTCAAATTCCTCCAAAAAAAAGAGTCAAGGATAGTGGTGGGCCTCACACATGCACGTGAACGCACTTTAATTTCGCCCAGCTGCAGCCCAACAACATGGTAGACACATCTCACGCAACAAAGCATCAGTTGTTGGGTTCCAGTGCTGATGCCCTTATTAGCCACTACCCACGAGCCCAACGGCTCTTTTTGTGATCCAATGACTGGAAATAATGAGCCGTTGGTTGATCCAACAGTCCAGATTCATTTTATTTTTCAAAAAATCAAATTTATAAATATATTAAATTTAACGGCTAAGATCAAATATGATAAAATCTAACGGTAAAAAAAAGATCTAACGGCCCAAATTAAATCCAATGGCTAAAACAACTATAAAAAAAATATTTAAATAAAAATTCACCCAAAGATCTAACGGTTTAGTGATTTTTCATTATTTATCAAAATTTAAATATTTTTAAGTTAAAATGTTCATAAAAAATAAATTAAAATAATTCACATAAATTTATATTAAAAAAGTTACCGAAAAAAAATTAGGCTAAAATCATTCTTTAATATTATTGAGATAAAGTTTTAAATTAAAACTATTTAAGGAGAAAAGCTGTGTTTGAGTTAGAACCTAAATTTTTTGAGCTAAAACTTTAGGTTTTAACCAGACTATTGCATGTGATCTTAGAAGTGGAAATGTTTGGGGACTGGCTACAGTGCTCGCAAGCATTGAATGCTCACACCAATCTCACCCTCCTTTCCCCCCTCTCTCCTCTCTCCTCCCTCATTTTAATGGTGAGATCGGTGTAAGCATTCAATGCTTGCGAGCATTGTAGGCTACTCCGAAATGTTTGTCATCCCTACCAATATATAATAACATCCCTTTTTATCTTGGTGTAAAGTATGACTGACTAAACATTGCAGCAAGAATCGAATTGATTCGTTCCCGATAGACACTAAGACACGTGATATGATATCAATTTGTCGATGGATGCATAGTATCTACAACACTATGTGATTGGTCACAAAAAGCCTAATACAGGACAAAGTCATATTGTGGATCATATATGATCCACTAATCAACTCGATCGAGAGTCACGTTTTGTTCAACCTTTGAACATAAGAGAGAAGAGAGGGAATATAAAGGTTGCCAACTCAATCACGCATATATAAGATACTAGCCTCTTGCCACACGCGTACAATTGGCTTTTTAAAAAATAAATTATTTATATTTATGTAATTAAAAAATTAAAAAAAAGAGTTAGTAACTATCCCAATGTGGAATAGTTTTAAATCACATGTATACTTTTATTTTCTTTATAATTAATTTAGTTTTTCCAATAGTTATATGTAGGGAGAGGTAAATTTGGTATTATGATGTTTTCTTTATATATATAGATGAGAGAAAGAAAGTGGAAGATGAAGTTGGTAATTCATCGGCCACCTTTGTTTAAAACCTCCATTTTTATAGCATGTAAAAGAGAAACAACATGAAAGATAAAACTACAAAAAATAAACGTGAAATTATAACATCTTACTCTGTAAAACTTAATTAAATAAATAGATTTTTTTTTGTCAAAAAATAAATAGCTAGATAATTGGTTCATATAGCTTCCCAAAAAGAAAACTTTTCAGATGCAAAAGAAAAATTATAATTTTTACTACCTACAAAAGAAGCTCCTCGTAGATTTGCACCAATAAAAGTAGAACTGGAGAAATCTGCATTGTTAAAGGTAGCACTTTCGGCATCAACATAGTTGAAATTAGGCTCTCGAAGATTTGCACCTGAGAAACACACGTCTCGTACATGCATGCATAGCTGAAGTCAAATTTAGACAGGTCCAAATTTGAAAGATCAAGGCCGGATAGATTAACACCTTAAAAATTAAGTGTTTGATGCAGTGGTCCATAGTACGTCCTGGAATGTACATACTTGATAATATCGGTTCGTGCAAAATCTGCACCCAGCTTCTTATCTTCCCTACTCTTTAGGAAGTCACGTATCCCGTCTACTAACCCTAGTAGTTGATAATATGTTGCCGCATTTAAAAGTTCTGAATATTGAGAATCTTCTAATTTATAGGAACATAACCATCCCTTAACCAATTAAGAATGTGCCGAAAATGCTCACCATCCCTATCAATAATAACACATCCTCCTTATCTTGGCGTAAAGTGTGTCGACCGCTAAACATTGCAGCAAGCATGGAACCCGGCCGACGCTGAGTTAAAGTACCAGAGGTGGTGAAAAACTTTCTTCCTCCCACATTGAGGTGAACCAAAGATGAAGAATCGTAGTCCTCTTCCATTGCATTGAAACTTTGAGAGATAAACTGAGGAGTACTGAGTTGGCAATATGCCACTATGCAAGCCTTAACCTAAACGATAACACATACAAGAAGGGAAATAGGTTCCCTTCATGACTTCTTCCACGTTTACTTGCATGTAATCTGCAATAGGATTACCTAAAATTCATAATGGATAAACCCAATTTCAAGTATCTAATTAACTAGGAAGAAGGTGTTAATCCAATTCCCTAGGTGTTAATCCAATCCATAACGACGTTATTTAATTAGTACATATGCATAGAGAAGCTCATAGGGTTAGTGAACTTATTCAATACAGAGGGCGAAATACGAAGAGTCGAAAGTCGTATGCATTATCTCTCAGTTATGGTCAGGAACAACACACATGCAAAGGAATGTGATAGGTCTCAAAAACCTTATTAATTATTTTTTGCACTCATTCACCCTTTGATATGAACCAATATCTTTATGACACATGTCCTTAATTTCAGAAGAAATAAAATGAAAAAAATACGTACAATTGAAACTATCTTCACGTTTGAGGAGCAGAGTATGAATTATTTGTAATAACGAATTCGAAAAATGAAGACCAATATGTAGAGAGTTAAAAGTCATATTCGGCTAAACTTGTGAACAAACTCAACACTAATAGAGTGGGTTGGACGAACTCAAATAGAGTCAAATTTTGTGGAACTTGTGAGAACGGACATAAGAGAGAAGAGAGTACCAACTTACTTGCGCAAGATATGAGTGCGAAGAAGTGGAAGATGAAGTTAATTCACACTCATACATAATTCATTGGTTGCATTTGTTTGAAAGCTGAAAAGATGTCGCGGGCGTTAACTGGTCACACTTGACTCCTCTAATAATTTGGGGGACAAAAACATTGGTCATGATTCAGAATGAACAATCCATAGGTATATGATGCTCTAAAGAAAAAAAAATTGAAAGATTAAGATTAATTACACACAATAAATGTGAAAGTAAAATATTACTCTGCAAAATCTAAAGATAAAACCCTTATATCCACAAGTGTTATAGATGATGGATTAACGAACTCATGGAGTTTGATATTCACTTTAACACTGTAACATCCCGTAAAAAGTTTGTTATAAAATAATTCTCGGGGAATATTTTCTACACGTGCGTGTTTACTTCGTACACGTGAGCGTGTAAGTTTACTGTTTTGGTGGGTGCACAATACCCCCAAAACCCAATTTTTTTCCTTTTCTTTTTTCCCTTTTCCTTCTTCCCCGTCACTTTTATTTTTTCCCAGTTTTTGACTTTCTCTCTCTCTCTCTCACTGTGTGTGCACAATGCACACCGACGAAAACCCGTCGAATCAAGGTGAATGAAAATCACCACCTTCTTCGTCTCGACGTCGTGGACTCAACGGTGCAAACTGTTCGTCCAAATTCCCAACCGTTTGACGGGAAACGCAACCGGAAGAATCGAACCTTTCCAACCATTTTCCGGCCAATCTAGACCGAGGTGAGGTTTCTAACTACCACCATTGTATTCCTCTCGTTGAGTAGATGAATTTTCATAGGTCGTTTGCCTGATTTGGTTGAGTTTTGACGTAGATCGACAAAGCTATAGTGAACCGCAACTTTCGAGGCAATTACAGGCCATTTCCCGAGCTTGTACGACCAATCTAAAGATACACCGTGATTCTACTCTTCTCCAGCTTCATTTTGATATGTGGAACGTAAAATTTGGCCAAGAAATGAAGAAGATATAGAGCTTTAAAAATTTTCCAGAAACCGCCAAAATTTCGGCGATGGCGCCGGCGATCGGAAAAAGACCAGAGGTGACCGGCGCTGACGTCAGAAAACTGATCCAGACCGGCCCGGGTGACGTCAGCAAACCGGTTCAGATCGGCGCTAACGTCAGCAATGACGTCAGCAACCGGTCCAAACCGGCGCTGACGTCAGTGATGACCAGCTTTGACCGGCGCACATGAGCCACGCGTGGGGCCGTGGCTTGCCGCGTTTGAGCCGCGCGTGGAGCATCTTTTTCCGATTCCGTCTTCGCGAGGCCACTCGTGACGACGCATACTACCTAGGGGTAGTACGTATGATATTTTTCGAGGTGTTTTAGACCTCCGTGTTGAGCAAACAAGGGATAAGTGTAACTAATTAGTTATTTAGTAACCTTTATGAGTTTAATCATTTTTACAGTGATATCTCATATAGGTGAGACTTATCCAGAGGATTACCGGGGCTACCCAGGACAGGGGGCTACGACCCGACTACCTATAGGTGAGTGAGTGGGTCTTTGTT